>CM076687.1:76752226-77014726 GCA_038501925.1 Xenopus petersii | reverse complement strand
CCATCGAATCTTTTACTGAACCCTCCCCGCCCACACCCAGTTTAAAATCTCCTCCAACCGTCTAGCCATCTTCTCTCCCAAAACAGCTGCCCCATCATCATTGAGGTGCAGCCCATCCCTAGCAAAGAGCCTGTAGCCGACTGAGAAATCAGCCCAATTCTCCAAAATCCCAAAACCCTCCTCCCTACAACAATCTCTCAGCCACGAATTAATCTCCCTACGCTCCCGCTGTCTCCTTAGTGTAGCTCATGCCAAAACAAGCCGTTTTGCTGAATGTAAAAACCCTTGACAGTGCCAAAAATTGTGCTTTTCAGTCTGAAACCACTCACTAGGATCATCATTGGGCTGAGGAGAATCATCTCTGGTGCTCTTATCCTCCGAATTACAGTTTCCTCATGACACGCTGCAGGGGGACATAATCCAACAACTCCTAAAGGACTCCACAATACACAGATGTTATCATTTCTGCTTTATTCAGGCGCCGGAATGCATTTTTGATTTCAACCAATGAGACAATTTGTTATAAAAATAAAACCAAAAAAAAAAACCAAACAATGTTTGTATTGTCGTGGTGTATATTCACAGTGTATTAAAATACATTTACATGCTGTCTGGTATCATTAGACCAGGAGGGTTGGCAATCTGATTGTCCGTTACTGCTTATTATAGGGTGTCCCACTAAAATGAACAAAACATAGAATACCATTGGTATTTTAAAGACTAAAATGAAAAAAACCAAAACAAAAAAAAAAAACCAAAGGGCAAGTTGCGCAGTTAAAACAAAAAGATAAAATAAACAAAAGGGGGGATATTACACACACACATATATAATACATATATATATATCTATATATCTATATATATCTATATATATATATATATATATATATATATATATATACACACACAGAGACGTAATCTGCCCTCATACTCCACAGTCTGTTTAAGGGAGAATAAGGGACAGGCTACGACGACAGGCCGGATAAGCAGAATCCAAAGGAATAAGAACATTTCCTCCTCAATAAAGATTGTTACTATCTAAGTGCTCAAACAAGAATATTCTATGCTCCATAATACTAGTCTACCTCTACATTTTTACACTGTTAAATGCGTATTTGCGTAGTAAAATAGATGACATATATAAACAGTTCTGTAGGCTGATATATACATAGTACAGATCAGTTGTAATATTGAGAGAGCGTGACTCTTTTTTTTTTAAATTACCACCTCCATGTAAAATTTCACCAGCCTTTTTAAAAGTCAGTTTATCCAGAAGGCAGACACGTTTCAGTGTCTTGGGGGACGCTCAAGTGAAATCCTGTCAGCATGCGACCTGGTTGGTTTATTAATAAAACGCTCCCTTTTTCCACCCAAAGTAATGTAAGTCAAATGATGATTGTGCAATGCATGACAAGATGAGAACTTTGGTTCATGCAAGTCTTTCTCCACAAACTCATCTCTGGACATCTGAATGTTCTGTAAAAATCAGCCGGTGCCCACGTCATCTCAGCTGTTCTCTTTCCACATCACCAAATGGATACTGTGGTCCGGCATGCTTGTGGCAAAGACCAACCCTAGGTCATTAAACCCGTCCAGGCCATTCAACCAAGCTATTTCCCCTGCTAAAAAGCTGGAACCCCTCTTGGATTTTCTATATTCCGGCAGAGGCCATCGGCTTATCAGTTTCTCTGTCCGTAAATCCATGATGTATAAGTTATGGTTATCAAACAGCAGAGCAAAGATGTCACCAAAGCCAAGTAAGGAGAGGTTTGTAGAATCCGGCATTTTGATGATTCTGTCATACAGAAAATTAAATTTTAGAAAAATAGAGGTGATAAAACACATAGATTTTAAGGCCCCCTTTTCCCAATATGAATCCAATGAATAGGGTTTGTGCTGAACATATATGTTTCCTATTGTTTTAATGAAGATATAGCTATGTTTTTTTAGTATTTTACACTAAACAGATTAAAGACAAACTAAAAGTCTCAATTAAATTTCCTGGTTCTTACAAGCTTCTTAAAATATATCACCAGTCCCCTGAGAAATCCTCTATAGAAATAAACCTCAGTCCCTTCCCCCAGCCGCAGATCTTGTTAGGCTCTGAGATAAGCAGCAGCTGTGGGCTGGTGATTTGTTCTAAGCTCCTTGTAAGAATCAGGAAGCTGGAATAGGACTTTCAGTTTCAGTGTTTGGACTGGTTATTTGTGTTATGTAGCTTGAACAACAAGTTGAGTACTAGAAGCTGGATAGAGGTGAGATAAGCCTGATTAGTGCAATATGAGCATTTGGGGAGCAGCTAATGCAAATTACCTTAGTATCTCATAGCTAGCAAAGTCCCATTGGTACAACCCTAAGGCGGAACTGCAAACAATATATTTCCCATCGAAGTGGAGCCGGGGCTGTAAGCATATACTGCGATCATCGGACACATACAGAGTCTTTAAGCACTTGCAATTAATTTCTCTTCCGATTGGCCAGATCTGAAAAAAACAAACAAAAAAAACCCACAAGTGAATTATGTTGGGTTACTGGCAATCTATTATCAGGTTGTGTTTGCTCTAGAACAGCACTAATCAATGTAGCTTTGGAACCTAGTTACACCCCTGCATTTGGCCAGTCTGAAATATTTGTAGCCATTACCAGCAAACAGCCAATTTTAGCTACGGATGCGTCGAAACCCAAAGCCTGCTGCCTGGGAAGCAAGATCTGATATAATTTCTGATAAGACTTTGATGCTGGGTTAGTAGAATACCTTGATTTCATATTTGTCAGCACTCAGAAGAATAAAGTCTCCAGGGCTGTGCACGATGGACTCAACTTCACATTTCTGCAGGACGACCTGCGGAAAGAATTCCAGAATCAGTAGACATATTGTGCTTGCTTTTCTCACGCGGCGCTCATTTGATTAAGAATGTTATTTAAAGGAGAACTAAAGTGCAACTAAAGAAGTAGCTTGAATTGTTATTTATTGTATTTTGGGCTTCTGTACCAGCCTAAGGAAACCACAGCCCTTTAGCAGTAAAGATCTGTGTCTCCAAAGATGCCCCAGTAGCTCCCCATCTTCTTTTCTGCTGATTCACTGCATATGCTCTGTGCTGCTGTCACTTACTGAGTTTAGGGACCCACCCACAATATACAGTACACATAGAATATAAATCTCACAGTATAAGGCTGATATCAATAATATCAATACAGATAATTAGTAAATGGCAGCACAGAAACCAGTGCAATTAGCATCAGAATTTAATAATCAGCCCTGTAGCATCAGCTTATATTACAGACAAACCTCATTTTTTGCTTGTTAATTTGAGACAACCCCTAAGCTTAGCTTCTTTACAGCTGCTCAGAGCCCATTGAGCATGTGAGTGTCACAGACACTTTCCAAGATGGTGACCCCCTGTGACAAGTTTGAAGTCCTGGATCATTGCTGCTATTGAGAAGCTGATACTTTAGGCTGGTGTAATAAGTTCAGTATATCATATATGCCATTTTTAGTTATATTGGTTTTTGGGTTTAGTTCTCCTTTAAGAGGTTTCCGCCTCCAAACTGATGTCTGCCATACACCTTTGCCCCACTCTGTAATCACCAGTGGAAGACAAGACACAACACAAGGTGACAGAAAACATGGAATAAAGGCAAAGAGCATGTCTGAACAGAGCCTAAGAGAGAGCACAATGGAGATGAGGAGAATAAGGGGTGAAAAATTGAATTACTGCATAATTCACGAATGCCTTTTGCGTGCAAAAACTGCCTGCTTGTAGCATCCCAGCACTGGTGCATGACTGTGCTCCATCCTTACCTTTGTCACCCACTCAGTATGGCCAGTGAGAGTATTTAAGCATGTTCCCGATGATAAGGCCCATATTTTCACAGTGGTATCTGCTGAACCGCTCACCAGTAAGTCAAGTTCATCATTGTAGTCCACACTAAACACTACAAGGCAGAAGGAACAGGAACCGTTATAATTAACAGTGTTACTGTGACTGCTACATACCAAACTGAAGTGGATAATTTATCATTAAGTTGGCATGTTGTGGTGTTTGTACGGCCACCTTTACTATGTCAGTCAAGTGCTGGTTACCTGCCCCCGTGTGGCCTCGGAAGTGCTGCGTTTTGGCTCCAGTACTCCAATCCCAGCAGGCGACCGTGTTATCGAAGGACCCCGTCACAAGCTTCTGCTCATCAAATGTCACTGCAGCGCATGTGTGGGTCTGGATGCCATATATACACTGTCCTGTGCTCACGTCCCAAAGTTTTGCTGATAAATCATCTGAACCTGGGGGTGTACAAATTAACTTACATTTGAACATATGAAGGCCAACTGCCATACAGATATGATAACATATTATTTAAGCTGGGCCAAGTAGTAATCAGTAGTTGGCCCCTGGCACTGCCAGCCAACTCCAAGATTGCACCCCACGGCCACTGAAAACCCCATGGATGTTACTCACTTCACTTACCACTAGAGAGTTTAAAGCAGTGGCCCATCACTTACAGCACCCTAGGCCTACTGCCGACCCCTAATTCTGACCCTGTATGTTCCCTAAGGCAGTGGTCCCCAATCAATCCCTTGGATGTTGCTTTCAGTGGCCTCAAAACAGGTGTTTATTTTGGAATTATTGGCTTGGAGGTAAAGTCAGGTGTACTGCCAAACAAAGCCTCCTGTAGGCGTCCACATAGGGGTTACCAAATAGTCAATCACATTCCTTATTTGGCATCCCCTGGGACTTTCTTAATGCTTGTGTTGCTCAACAACTTTTTTTTACATTTAAATGTGGCTCACAGGTAAAAAACGTTGGAGGCCCTAAGGCATAATTACATCTCCTCTGCCATGGGGGCTACAATGATTCAACAGTCAGAGGCAGAAGAAGTGTTTATAATACAAAGCAACAGCTTTTCAATAAACTTTCATGACTCATTTTAACTGGTTTTAATGTTGTTATTTTTTAAATATAAGTGCTATTTGAAAGAGTGTTTGCTTGTCCCTGCAACTGTCAGCGCAGGTTGAATAGACACTATGCAAAGTTGGAAGCAGCATTCCACTGTGAATAGCGTCCATTTTGTGTCTGTTTTAGTACTTTGCACCCAAGTAATAAACTCTTTTCACAAACATCTCTCCCTAGGCAAACAATATGGCCACCCCAACCAATATATAAATATGTAGAGAAGACATGTTTGGTGGGAGCTATACCTTCATACTATACTGTCTAAGGAAAACAATATGGCATCTCCCTCCTCCCATATGTATAAATACAAATATACAGAGAAGGAATGTTCTGGGCACACAATAAGCTATACCCTCATACTGTACTGTCTAAGGCAGGAGCTCCCATACTTTACTAATACGAGGTCTACTTTTAGTGATGTTGTCCCATTATGATCTACATCCACAAAAGCAGTTAGCATTTTGTTCCAAGGATAATATTACTTAAATATTATATTGATTTATGAAAGAATTTATATTGCTGTATTTAACAACTATTTCTCATGTAACCTTAACGTAATAAATATCTGAATGAAAAGCATGAAATAGGAGGCTGATTTAGGCAAGCTGTTTGTTGACAGTGTCTTGAGATCTTCTGATCACTAGCTAAAGGTCTACTGGTAGATCCTGATCTACGTTTTGGGCACCCCTGGTCAAAGGTAATCAATATGGCACCTCCCATATGTATAAATACAAATATATAGAGAAGGGATGTTCTGGGCACACAATAAGCTATACCCTCATGCTGTACTGTCTAAAGGAAACAATATGGCACCTCCCTCCTCCCATATGAATAAGTAGAAATATACAGAGAAGGAATGTTCTGGGCACACAAGAAGCTATACCCTCATACTGTATGACGGGAAACATTAATGCAACTCCCATCAATATAGAGAAGTGGATATATTAAAAAGAATTTTGTGTTGCAACCATTCAACAATACAAGCATACAACAATAATAATCCATCTGTTAAACATTACCTGTATCCATAACATATGGACAGATGATGTCAGTGCATATGCTTATTCAATAGGAAGCATGCTAAACTACCTGTACACAGGAGTCCATCCTTGTAATAAAGTGCATAAACTCTGGCACTGTGACCAATAAGTGATGCTGTTTGGAAGGCTTCATGGTCTTCGAGCTGTTTCATCCTAAGTACGGCCCTCAGGTAGACCTTCTTCCAGTGCAAGGTATCTTGCACCGTCTCGTCAATCTGCCAGCCCAAGTTCCGACACGCTGTCTGCCACACCTCTGTACAGGCACTTATAACCTTGTTCCATTGCTTGGAGACCAGGCAGCATGTGAGTAAGGTCTGAGGGTCCAGCCATTTCAGCAAGTAAAAGCTGAGCTCCAGCGGCAGAAGCCTGAGGAAGTCTCTTTTGAGCAAAGTCTCTAGGTTGTTGGAGAGATGCCTCAGTTGTACGGCACCACTCAGGCTGATCAAGTGATCCAACGTTTCATTTTTCTGCAAGTCCGTCAGGGTGTAGAACGTAGCCGAGAGATTTTCAAGCCATACTTCGAAGTCCTTTTTCTCCATAGGTTTATGGAAGAAGCGACCTACTGAAAGAAGTTGAAATGCAACATCAGTAAATGCCTTTTTAATTACATTATTATTTTCTTAGGTCTTTTTTACATTTCCCTAGGTCTGCAGATTGATCCAGTTGTTAATCCTGCACATAGGTGCTTTGATGACTTTAGGGTGGAAAAATGATTACACATTAAAGGCATGTGCCTAGGGCACAACAGTGGTGGTGGGGTTGTTAGAATCATAGGCATATACCTCTCCTGCTTCCTATGCTACACTGATCATCACTAGCGTTAAGTGTAGAGGGTGGGTTGACAGAGGAGCTGCCAAGTCTGAAGCGGTGAAAGGGGGGAGGCTGTTGCTCAACAGATGAAATGGGGGGCTTGCCATGGCCAACCTTCTGGGTTAGCCTGGATCGGCTCTTGTTGTTTCTCTGCTCAGTTTTATCTCACTGTGATAAACCCAAGATATCAGCAGAGGCAATGGCGGGTGGCAATATTTCCCCTTTAAAGGAGAAGGAAAGCTCCAATCGTTACCAGAAAACTGTACCGTCCCAGGGCACTTGCAACCGAGTGATCCTCTTCCTCCCTTATTTTTCACAAAATTCAAAGGCCGACGCATGTGCACTAGAGGAGCCGAATTTCAGGGTTAAAACCCAGAACTTCAGCTCTTAAAGTTACAAGTGGTGGCTTTTTATAACCCATTGTAACTGGTCACGTGCTGCCATCTGAGGCAAGGTTCTGACCCTGCCTCATGGAACGAGTGACGCGGTTTGGCACCCCGCCTTGGATTGGAGGTCTCCCCCCTGCTATTGATTTCCCCAACAATAAGTAGCCTAGTATGTGTAAATTAGATGCAGCTATTTAGATGACATGGATTTCTAGAGAGACACATACCATATCAGTAACATCCTTCGAAAGTCCAACGTCCTGCAGAGATAACCTCACATGAGACACCTGGATGGAGCAAGAGACACTGAATTATACACATCAACGTGAAAATAAACTCTAATTTGCTGCTTGCCAGACCTCTTGTCTCCCTACCCACAGCCCTGTCTCACACAGTATGAGAGAATCAGTGAAGGCAAAACAGCCCGAGACAGTAATATACACCTGGGGAGACATCTTACAAAATGGAAATGGGTTGAGGGCAATGACCCCAACTATTTGTATGTAGAGAGGGATAATCTGAGACAACTTGCAATTGCTTTTCATTTTTTTTATTATTTGTGGTTTTTTAGTTATTTAGCTTTTTATTCAGCAGCTCTCCAGTTTGCCATTTCAGTCATTATTACTAGGGTACTAATTCCCCTAGCAACCATACACTGATGTGAATGAGTGACTGGAATATGAATAGGAGAGGCCTGAGAAGAAAGAGGAGTAATAAAAAGTAGCAATAACAATACATTTGAAGCCTTACAGAGTAGTTGTTTGTTAGATGGGTCAGCGACCCCCCATTTGAAAGCTGGAAAGTGTCAGAAGAGGGCAAAGGACTATAAACCTATAAAAAAAAAAGAAAAAATGAAGGCCAATGGAAAAGTTGCTTAGAATGAGCGATTGTATAGGCTACTAACAATCAACTGACAGGAGGGGAGTAGTGTGATGCTGCCCTGTCACTAGGACGGTGATTTTTCTATTATTTCTATACGTTTCACACACACAGGGAAGAATCACTCTTTAATAACATCTCACACTGCCCTGAAAAAAAGTGGTCCCTCTAGGGCCCCCCAGCAAGTTCCAGGGCTTAGAGTTCCAACACAAAACAAGAGCACTGGGTGTGATAAAGAGAACTGTCACTAGGAAGCCGCCCAGCTATAAAAGGCTGGCCCAGTAAATACCTCTCAACCCGCGGGCTCTTGCCTTTCCTCACAGCGGCCATGTTGGTGGGGCGGAGGGAACTAAGCACTTCCGCCTCGCTCATACTCCTCCCAGCGAATGACTAGACCTGAACAGCAGCAGGAATATTGAACGAAGAGAGCCGAGAAATCGACGCTTGTTATCTGACCTGGGAGGAATTCTCTACCTCTACTCTGACCGAAACTAAAGCTAAGCGGCACTTGATTACACTGGCCTGACAGGGCCTTTGCTTTGATGATGCTGGCCAAATGAATCGACTTGTCTTCCCTGATGGTGACGTTTTTGCGTTCCAGCGTGGCATGGTCAGCTGATGCCTCGACCCGTCACGTGACGGGTTCCCTCTCGGTTGCAGCTAGTTCATTATCCTAGGAAAGGACATGACGTCACTGTCATGTGATTCTACCATGTGACCGCTCCACTGCGGCTTACTTATTCGTAAACTGTAAATTCAAACATGGGAAAGTGGTAATGGTTTTTAGTGGCGGCTGCGGACTCTTGACAGGACCTGCAACTAAATTCTCAGGGTTGCCAACTTGTATTGTAGGTTTAGTACAAGCTGTAACCTCTACCTCAGGTTTTGGGCCAGTTCATTGTGTTGCTGGATGTTTGTAGGGATTGAAGAGATTGCTGCCTCTGAATTTCTGAGGGGTGAGGGGGGATCCCAGTGAATTAATGTCAGCTAGACTCTAGTCAATATTTACACACCCAAAAGCAGCTACAAGATTGTTGTTGGATCTGGGTTTTTTTTTACCATTACTCTCGTCCAATTATGGTTCAACAATGGCAAGATAAAAATGAAAGGCAAGACATACTGACACAGCTATAATAATATTATATTCATTAACCATAAACAGCTTTGATTTTCTGCCATGCACTGAAAGTCTCCCTTAATGGACAATAATGTAATGGACAACTTGGGAACAATAAATTGTACACAAACTGGTGCCTTGGTGTTTCATGAGTTGATGGAAAATGTGAAGCGTCCAGTCAAGTAATAGAACATGGGATAACGGTCATGAGAGGGACTGCCCCTAAGGAGAGGATCATTGTCCCTAAACCTTTTTAAAGGACCAGTAACACCAAGTTAGCTTAACACTTAATTCCCCCCAAACTTCTATATAAGTCAGGCTTACTCTCCCCTTTGGTTTTCTTTTTAAATCTTGAGCTTCAATCTGACTTCCAAAGTGCTTCATAACACAATGTGAAAAGGTGACGGCCGCTTGAATTCCTCTGTGTCCTGAACCAGAAGTCAGATTCACATGGATGACCTAAAGCACCTTAGCTTTTTTTTTTAAGCATCTGCAGTTCAAATGTCTGTTTCTTTCTGCAAAAAAAAAAAAAAAATGTTTTTAAAATATAGTTAGTCAAAAATGTAATTTATAAAGGCTGGAGTGATTGGATGTCAAACAGAATAGAACAGAACCCAACTTCCTGCTTTTCAGCTCTTGCATTGGCATTTGATGCGGTCCTGTGGCCCATTCACAGCATTGTAATCTAATCGTTCGGCCCCAGGGCCGAAAGTTCGGCTTAACCTGATATCGCCCAGCTGTTAGTGGGCATATCGGGGTTAAGATTTGCTCGTTTGACCACCTATAATAGTGTATGGCCACCTTTAGTCAGCGACTCTCTCTGGACATGAGTAACTAAGTGCTTCAGTTAGTGCTTCAGAACAGACCCTGCAGCTTTCACTGTGAGCAGAAAAACCTCTGTACCTATGTGTCTCTCAAAAGCTCACTGACAGCTGCTAATACTGGGGGGGTATGGCAGGGGCAGGGCCCTGAAACAGTAATCCCGGTGGGCCCCGGACCCCCAGCCCGACCCTGACAACATATGTAAGGGAAAAGCCTGCTGCTAGACATGTAAAGTCAAATGTGGTAATAACTAAGCTGGTATGCAAGAATATGATAGAAAAAATGTTATTTCAGAAACTGGAGCATACAACTACCAGCATCCTCCCTGCTAGTGCAGAAATATGTGGAAGTGCCACAACAGGATCAAACTTGTTTTATATGTGACATTTGGTACTAAAGTTACACTTCCTACGCTAAATGCAGAACCCCCATACCCCCTCAGTGGGGGCCCCCGTTACTGCCTCAGAGATCTCTGTATGTCTCTAGCCATTGCTAAACTACCCAGCTGTCCCCGTGATAACTAGTAGCTGAGCTGTAGTTCAGTTACAGACAGAGATCTAAGCAGGGCTGTAATTTAATGGGGACAGGGGTCCCCGGAGATCTGATGGGGGCCCTGGTTCTAAAGCTGCTTATGTTTATAGTTTATTAGTGTTGTTTCAGAATGTGCATGTTTGATATGTATGCGATTGGCTGTCAGTTACTGGGATATCATGCCTTATCTTGCTGACATCACTCCCAGCTCAGCTCTGATTGTCTGAAAGCTGCAAGGAAGGTGATTTAACGGCTCAGGTACAGATGACCATTATTTCATTTCTGGATTCAGAGGTAAGTGCAGCAGATCCATACAGGGGGGCACTGATCAGTGTGCCTGCTTATGGGAAGCAGGCACACTAGGTACATGCAGGGGGAAAGGGAAACCAATAGGAATATGGATATAACCCCAAACAAGAATTTATAGAGTATGATGGGTCTGTAGTGTTGTTACAAGCCCATCCTTATCATGACATTATAAGCAATACAAATGCTATCTACCTCTTATGGTCAACCCTTATAGTGCATCATGGGAGATGATGAAGGCCCTTTCCACATGCCAGTGATAAAAGCCTACATTCTGATTGCCCAGCATTTAGCTAAATAGCACACGCAACAGCAGTCGGGTTCCCTCACTTCCAATTACAGCCTTAGAGTGAGCGCATTATGGGATCTGTAGTTTATGCATTGACATGCTATTTTTAATCACAGTGTAGAAGGATAAAGAGTTGACTGCCATTTAGGGCATCTGGGGCTCTAGAAGTGTCAGGGTCCACAGCCCCCATTATGCTCCTGCTCACAATCTCTTATTATTTTTATTTCAAAAAGTGAAATAATTCGAGAGACCGATTTGACAGAGAAAGCGATTGTGAGAGAGACTGCAAAAGAAGAAGAGAGAAGACAAAGAAGAAAGAAGATCTTGAGTGACCCCCTGCCAGAGATTAATAACATCTTCTCATTTTGGATCCTCTGGACAAAGGTACTGGTCCTGTATTTCCCCCTCTATAATATGCACTTGCAACAGTAAGGTTAGCTTATCCCATGGCTGTAGGAGTTGCCATGCTGCTCATTATAGATGTAGCTATAGCTGTTCTTCTTTAGTCTCACCTTTCTGAGTTGGGGGATTTATCTTTAGTCTGTCCCTGCAGTCCCCCTTGGTTGGTTCCAACCCACTATTGTCCCTGAAATTCAATGTACAGTCCCCACCCTAGCAATGTACTTTATCCTACTAGTATAAACTGGACTGTATGCTTTTCTATTCTAGGGCACCCCTAACATGGGACTCCCTTGGAAAATTTCCAGGGTGGGGCAAATTATGTATTATGTAATTTAAGACAGGTGGGCAGCCAAATGGAGCATTTGAATAGTTCCAGTTCAACAGGTTCAGTAGAAGCACAAAAAAAGGGGCATAATATCATGGCAGATAAATCATATTAGTAAACGTGCTTGTTCCTATGTGCTGAACCTATACATCTCTCCACATTAACTCTAACCTTCCTAAATCTCTATTTTATATTGCAGGGATGTCGGAGATGGGCTTGTGTTCAAGCAAGGACCGCTTTTACATAAAAGGCTATCGCCAGGTAAGGCTGCTCTCTAAAGTGGCTGCTGACAAAAGATACCCAAGGGGTTAAAGGGAATACTAACCCAATTATTAACATTGTGTATCTTTCATGTAAATGTCATTAAATAGAAATATAACAGGATTTAGTTTAGTGTTTGCCCTGAGCGTTACATTTCCCATATTTACAATTAGAACTTACTAGTGAGAGTTGCCATGTTATTTGCTCTGTCTGTAGAGATCATAGTTACATAGTATGGTGGTAAATGGAACATTTTCTAATTGGACCAATGTTGTTAGTGGAGTACCGCAGGGCTCTGTACTAGGTCCCTTGCTTTTCAACTTGTTTATTAATGACCTGGAGGTGGGCATTGAAAGTACTGTTTCTATTTTTGCAGATGATACTAAATTGTGCAGAACTATAGGTTCCATGCAGGATGCTGCCACTTTGCAGAGTGATTTGTCTAAACTGGAAAACTGGGCAGAAAACTGGAAAATGAGGTTCAATGTTGATAAATGCAAGGTTATGCACTTTGGCAAAAATAATATAAATGCAAGTTATACACTAAATGGCAGTGTATTGGGAGTTTCCTTAAATGAGAAGGATCTAGGGGTCTTTGTAGATAACACGTTGTCTAATTCTGGGCAGTGTCATTCTGTGGCTACTAAAGCAAATAAAGTTCTGTCTTGCATAAAAAAGGGCATTAACTCAAGGGATGAAAACATAATTATGCCTCTTTATAGGTCCCTGGTAAGGCCTCATCTGGAGTATGCAGTGCAGTTTTGGAATCCAGTCCTTAAGAGGGATATAAATGAGCTGGAGAGAGTGCAGAGACGTGCAACTAAATTGGTTACAGGGACGGAAGACTTAAATTATGAGGGTAGACTGTCAAGGTTGGGGTTGTTTTCTCTGGAAAAAAGGCGCTTGCGAGGGGACATGATTACACTTTACAAGTACATTAGAGGACATTATAGACAAATGGCAGGGGACCTTTTTACCCATAAAGTGGATCACCGTACCAGAGGCCACCCGTTTAGACTAGAAGAAAAGAACTTTCATTTGAAGCAACGTAGGGGGTTCTTCACAGTCAGGACAGTGAGGTTGTGGAATGCACTGCCGGGTGATGTTGTGATGGCTGATTCAGTTAATGCCTTTAAGAATGGCTTGGATGATTTTTTGGACAGACATAATATCAAAGGCTATTGTGATACTAAGCTCTATAGTTAGTATGGGTATATAGAATTTAATTAAAAGTAGAGGGGTGTATGTATGGATGATGGGTTTTCATTTGGAGGGGTTGAACTTGATGGACTTTGTCTTTTTTCAACCCAATTTAACTATGTAACTATGTAACTATGTATACATAGTTACATAATTAAATCTGGTTGAAAAAAGACAAGTCCATCAAGTTCAACCCCTCCAAATGAAAACCCAGCATCCATACACACACCCTTCCATATTTTCACATAAATTATATTTCTCTGTCGTCTTAGGGGGACACAGGGACCGATGGGGTTAAGCTCCACCCTCCAGGAGGCAGGACACTTGGTAACAATTAATTAAGGGGCGTGCCGTGCTTGGCTTAACCCCGCACACAGTGCTCAACACTCAGTTTTTTTCAAGTGTCCTGCTACCAGGAGGTTGGATTTTTCCCTGTGAGGAAAGATTCTTCGGCTAGCTGAAGCTGGCACCCGGGGTGATACCAGGAACAGGGCTGCCTGTATCCTTTTGGTTAGCCCCCACCATTTCATGTTCACCGGGGTCATTACCTAGCCTGAGGGCTATACCGACCACCCAGACAGTGCCTGGCTTCCGTTCGGTTGGCAGAGGGTCTGGCCGTTGTGAACCTACCATTAGGTAAGTAAGCTGGCACCTGCCTGTAACCTTCCTGCTACGGTGGCACCAGCTGTTAACCCCCCCTCGCCTCCCCCCCCCATCAATACCTCCCTCCCTTCCTCCCCTCCTGTGCTTGTGTCTCCCCCGGTACCTTCTGTGAGGGAACCGGAGTGGGAAAACAGACATTGCGTCATTCTCTCCCTGCTGCCGAGCAGGGGAGAGCAGGCACTGACACGCTGGCTCCCTTCCTTGTACTGCGCATTCTGCGCATGGTATAGGACCGAGTCAGACGGCAGGGAGAGAGAGCCTTTGCAGGGGGAGGGTATCTGATCCGCACGGGGCCCAGCTAACATGGAGGAGGGGCGGGGAGTCCGGCGCCTGCAGAGCCCTGTTCCTTTTGGCGCGCGTCGCCATTTTGGATCGCGTTCGCGCTGGAACGCATATGCGTTCCAGCGGCCATTTTGTCCCCGCTCACTCAACCGGGAGGATTGACAGGCTGCGCGGAACACACAGGAGTGAGACTCAAAACAGCTTTACAACACATCCTCCGTGTTTAGAGCTCAGTGGTGGCATAAGGGAGTAGTCTGGAACTATCCACACTCCATATTTACAGTTGCAACAGCTGGACCGCACACTGCTTCCCACTCAGGTGATATCCAATGGCAGAAGGTAGGCCAGTGGGATTATTCACTAGGGCGGGGGGGAGAGTACCCACAACAGCAATGGTGACTTACTTTGCCTGTACAAAGTGTCAATCTAAAATTCCTGGGGGTCAGAACGAGCCACTGTGCAGATCTTGTTCAATGGGGCAGGGGGCTCAAAATGCTTCTTCCACCAACCCTGTTCCAACAGAGACACAGACAGAAAATTCTGAGTCAGAAAGCCCTTCTCTAGAGCCGGGGCCCAGCCGAGTGCAAGATATACCAGCTCCTTCCTGGGCTATTCAACTGTCTCAGTCCTTAGCATCCTTACAAGGATTACCGGCCATTGCTAATACCCTGGGAAAAGCCTTGGCTAAGTTTAGTCACAGACCAAGTGGAAAACGCAAACGTTCTCATGACTCTAAGGCCGACTCCTTAGCACATGTATCTTCCGACGAGTTGTCGGCAGAACAAAACTCCTCTCAATCAGAAGGCGAACTACCGCTTTCAGACGAGTCTTCTGGGGAAGAAGAGGAAGATCACGCTGGTGAGAGAGATCGCGATTTTCAACACGATGTGGAGGGCATAATTAAAAAGGTGCTCGAAGTACTTAATATTTCTCAAGCGCAAAAACAAGCTGAAACATCTAGGTTGTTCAAGAGACAACACAAGTCCACTACAGTTTTTCCATCGCATGACCAGCTGACGGACATGATACAAGATGAATGGAACACTCCAGAACGAAAATTCCAAGCTACAAGGAAATTTTCTAAGTCCTACCCTTTTCCCAAGGAACTGGTGGATAAGTGGACCAATCCTCCAATGGTGGATGCTCCCGTGTCCAGATTATCGAAATCTACCACATTGCCAGTAACTGACGCAGCGGCCTTTAAAGATCCGTCGGATAGACGGTTGGAGGGTTTCCTAAGAGCTATTTACACGTCTTCCGGATCAACCCTGAGACCCTGTCTCGCTTCAGCCTGGGTATCCAGAGCTATTCAAGCATGGGCAGAATCTTTAGTCACAGACATTCAAGAGGGTGTGCCCAGAACTGACCTATTGTCCTCTGCACAAACAATTGCAGAGGCGTCCGCCTACCTCTGTGATACCACCCTAGATATTTCACAGATTACAGCCCGCACATCAGCTCTATCCATAGCGGCACGGAGGACCTTATGGCTTAAAAACTGGTCGGCTGACCTGAGTTCCAAGAAATCCTTAACCTCACTGCCTTTTAAAGGTCAACGGTTATTTGGCGAAGAACTTGAGAAAATCATTTCGCAAGCAACAGGGGGAAAGAGCACCTTCCTTCCTCAGGCAAAGAGTAGGTCTATGGGGACTGCTAGACGCGGAAAGTTTTTTCGTGGCCAAAGCGGACGTTACACACGCAAATACAGTCCACCACGACGGTCACACTTTCGTAACAAGACCAACGATAAAACTCGCACCCCATGGAAGCCCAACAAGACCTTCACGAAACCCGCAGGAGATAAGTCTACCTCAGCCTGACGGGGCACCCCCTCCGGAATCGCTAGAACAAATAGGGGGCAAGTTACTTTGATTCCGGGAGGTATGGATCCATCACTCTTCAGATGCTTGGGTCAACGAGATAGTCACGGAAGGTTATCATCTCGACTTCACCAACCCACCCCCTCGAAAATTCCTTATGTCCAGGGTTCCATCACACCCCACAAAAGCACGAGCATTCTTACAATGCATTTCCAAACTGGAACACACTGGAGTAATTGTACCAGTACCACAGCCGGAGAGATTCTCAGGGTTCTACTCCAATCTGTTCATAGTGCCAAAGAAGGACGGATCCTTCCGACCAATTTTAGATCTCAAACTGCTCAACAAGTTTATCAGATCCATTCGTTTCAAGATGGAAACACTCCGATCAGTGATACGGGGCATGGAGCACGAACAGCTCATGATGTCCCTAGACATCAAGGACGCATATCTTCATGTACCAATTTGGATCCGCCATCAGAAATACCTCCGATTCGCATTCGCAAATCAACACTTCCAATTTGTGGCACTTCCGTTCGGACTCTCGTCAGCACCACGGGTGTTCACCAAGCTTATGGCGGTAACGGCAGCAACATTACGACTCCAAGGCATTTCAGTGACTCCATACTTGGACGATCTTCTCCTGAAGGCCAGATCAGAAGAAAAGGCAAAGGAGGACCTCTGCAAGACGATTCGACTATTGCAGAGCTTCGGCTGGACCATCAACTGGTCAAAGTCCAACCTACAGCCCAGCCACCAGATGATATTCTTAGGCCTAGAATTCAACACAATGACACAAATGGTTTGTCTTCCACAAGACAAGCAGCACAAGATCAGAGATCAAGTACAGTCCCTCCTGTCTCACCAGAGACCAACCGTCCACATGGCAATGAAAGTACTGGGACTCATGGTGTCAACCATCGAAGCAGTTCCCTTTGCTCAAATCCACCTACGGGACTTACAAGCGAACATTTTGTCATCCTGGAAAGGAGGTCCTCTGTCGCGAGTGATCAACCTCTCCCAAACGACAAGGGAAACTCTTCTGTGGTGGTTGAAGATGGACAACCTGGCTGTGGGCCAATCCTGGGCGAGCCCAGAATGGAGTGTAATTTCCACGGATGCGAGCCTCACAGGCTGGGGGGCCACGTGGAACAACCTATCTGCACAAGGTCAATGGTCTCCCGAGGAGTCCAAACTTCACATCAACGTACTCGAATTGCGAGCAGTAAGACTAGCCCTATTCCATTGGTCACAACGCCTGCACCAAAACCCAGTTCGCATCCAAAGCGACAACGTCACAACAGTGGCGTACATAAATCGGCAGGGAGGAACACGCACTAAAGGAAGCACAGGCGATACTGGGTTGGGCAGAATCCAACCAAGTACAATTGTCGGCCATTCACATCCCAGGGGTGGCCAACATAAAAGCAGACTTTCTCAGCCGAAACCAAGTACATCCGGGCGAATGGGAACTTCATCCGGAGGCATTCATGGAGCTAGTAGACCTCTGGGGCTCTCCACAGATCGACCTCATGGCGTCCAGAGCCAATCGAAAGGTTCGAAGGTTCTTTGCTCGTTCCCGAGACGCAATGTCGGAGGGAGTGGACGCCATGACTCAGTCTTGGTCGTTCGACCTGGCATACGTCTTTCCTCCTCTTCCGATGTTGCCTCGAGTCCTCAAGAAGATCAGGAGATCAACCATCACGGTGATTGTGGTAGCTCCCTATTGGCCTCGAAGAACATGGTTCTCCGATCTGCAAGAGATGTCCATAGAACAACCGATCCGACTACAACACAGACCAGATCTGCTCAGTCAGGGTCCACTGACACATCCCAATCCCGGACTGTTCGCTTTGACGGGATGGCTATTGAAGCATCCATCTGGCGAAGAAAAGGGATAGCAGACGAAGTTATTTCTACTATGCTAAAAGCACGTAAACCCACGTCTTCCAAGTCTTATCACAGAGTGTGGCGTTCCTACTACAGTTGGTGTGAAGAACTCAACCTGCCCCCTCTAGAACTCAGCATACCTAGAGTGTTGTCCTTTTTACAGCGTGGTCTGCAGTTAGGTCTAAAACTCAGCTCATTAAAAGTACAAGTATCTGCATTGTCTGTCCTTTTTCAACATCGTCTTGCAACAGAGGACTCCATACGGACTTTTCTGCAAGGAGTGGCTCACGTCCGTCCTCCATTTCAACTGCCCGTCGCGGGTTGGGACCTTAATCTCGTGCTCGAGGCTCTACTTGACCCTCCATTCGAACCCATGAGTTCTATTTCCGACACATGGCTCATTTACAAGACTGTGTTTCTAGTGGCAATTTCGTCAACCAGACGGGTGTCTGAACTGGGTGCACTATCCTGTGATCCGTCCTTTCTGGTGTTCCACAAAGACAAGGCTGTTTTACGGACGGTTCCTTCGTTTCTACCCAAAGTTGTGTCTTCCTTCCACATCAATCAGGAAATCATAGTTCCGTCTCTATGTCCAGATCCAAATAATGACAAAGAATGACGTCTTCACAATCTAGACGTAGTCAGAGCACTTCGGTGGTACCTTCAACGGTCGAAGCCCTTTCGGAGATCTCAAGCTCTTTTTGTTATTCCTTCCGGACCTCGTAAAGGTTTACCAGCATCAAAGACTACCATCGCCAGATGGATCAAACAGACCATCTGCCAAGCCTACCTGTCAAAAGGTAGGACACCACCTCAAGGTGTCAAGGCTCATTCCACGAGGGCAATGGGAGCCTCCTCGGCATGGCGCAATGCTGCCTCATTGGATCAGATCTGCAAAGCAGCTACCTGGTCCTCTGTTCATACATTTACTAAATTCTACAGACTCGACAAAACTTCGTCGGCAGAGGCCTCCCTCGGTCGCAAGGTTTTGCAGTCTATCTTCCACTAAATCAGTTAAATTGGCTCGTCCCACCCTGCTGTTTTTGGGACTGCTTTGTTAAGTCCCCATCGGTCCCTGTGTCCCCCTAAGACGACAGAGAAAACAGGATTTTTTGATACTCACCGTTAAATCTGTTTCTCTGTAGTCATAAGGGGGACACAGGGCTTCCCGCCCTAAGACGAGCCGTTGACCTGATAGTCGTGTCCAGGATAATCCCTGGCTTTCATTCTGTCATACGTTATAGTTCAGTTATACTGGTTAATATGTTTTTTGGAACAAACTGAGTGTTGAGCACTGTGTGCGGGGTTAAGCCAAGCACGGCATGCCCCTTAATTAATTGTTACCAAGTGTCCTGCCTCCTGGAGGGTGGAGCTTAACCCCATCGGTCCCTGTGTCCCCCTTATGACTACAGAGAAACAGATTTAACGGTGAGTATCAAAAAATCCTGTTATACCCATAGCTATACTAACTATAGAGTTTAGTATCACAATAGCCTTTAATATTATGTCTGTCCAAAACATCATCCAAGCCATTCTTAAAGGCATTAACTGAATCAGCCATCACAACATCACCCGGCAGTGCATTCCCCAACCTCACTGTCCTGACTGTGAAGAACCCCTTATGTTGCTTCAAATGAAAGTTCTTTTCTTCTAGTCTAAAGTGGTGGCCTCTGGTACGGTGATCCACTTTATGGGTAAAAAGGTCCCCTGCTATTTGTCTATAATGTCCTCTAATGTACTTGTAAAGTGTAATCATGTCCCCTCGCAAGCGCCTTTTTTCCAGAGAAAACAACCGCAACCTTGACAGTCTACCCTCATAATTTAAGTCTTTCCTCCCTCTAACCAATTTAGTCGCACGTCTCTGCACTCTCTCCAGCTCATTTATATCCCTCTTAAAGACTGGAGTCCAAAACTGAACTACATACTCCAGATGAGGCCTTACCAGGGACCTATAAAGAGGCATAATTATGTTTTCATCCCTTGAGTTAATGCCCTTTTTTATGCAAGACAGAACTTTATTTGCTTTAGTAGCCACAGAATGACACTGCCCAGAATTAGACAACTTGTTATCTACAAAAACCCCTAGATCCTTCTCATTTATAGAAACTCCCAACACACAGCCATTTAGTGTATAACTTGCATTTATATTATTTTGCATTACCTTGCAATTATTAACATTGAACCTCATTTTCCAGCATCCTGCATGGACCATAGTTCTGCATAGTTAGTATCATCAAAAATAAAACAGTACTTTCAATGCCCACCTCCAGGTCATTAATAAACAAGTTGAAAAGCAAGGGACCTAGTACAGAGCCCTGCGGTACTCCATTAACAACATGGTCCAATTAGAAAATGTTCCATTTACCACCACTCTTTGTAGTCTATCTTTTAGTCAGTTCTCTATACAGGTACAAATACTATGTTCCAGGCCAACATTTCTTTATTTAACCAGTAACCTATTGTGTGGCACTGTATCAAATGCTTTACCAAAGCCTAAGTAAATCATATCCACTGCCATCCCAGAATCGAGGTCCCTGCTTACCTTCTCATAAAAAGAAATTAAGTTAGTCTGGCAAGATCTATTACGCATAAAACCATGCTGGCACTCACTCATAGTATTATGATTTGCTATAAAGTCCATCCTTTGTTAACCCTTCGAAAAGCTTTTCTACCACTGACATCAGACTAACTGGCCTATAGTTTTGAGGCTGAGAACTGGATCCTTTTTTGAATAGAGGCACCACATTAGCAATTCGCCAGTCTCTTAGCACTATGCCAGATCTCAATGAATCCTGAAAAATTAAGTAAAGAGGTTTGGCAATAACAGAGCTAAGCTCGCTAAGTACCCTGGGATGAATACAATCTGGATCCGGACCTTTGTTAATCTTAACATGTTCTAGTCTCTTTTGAATTTCCTCATATGTGAACCATGCATCATAAGTTGTATTACTAAAATTGGGACTATTAAGAAGGAAACCTTCATTAACTGGCTCCTCATTTGTGTAGAAAAAATATGAGTTCAGAATCTGTGCATTTATTTGTTTTCATCAACCAGCTGACCACCCTCTGATACTAAAGGTCCCACCCCTTCCTGTTTCATTTATTTACTATTAACATATTTAAAAAATAATTTTGGATTATTTTTAAAAAATATCCTTTTCCATATCAATTTTAGCTTGCCTTATAGCTTCTTTGCATGATTTATTGGCCTCCTTGTACCTTATAAATGATTTGGCTGTCCCAGCTAACTTGAAAGCCTTAAAAGCATGTCTTTTCTTACTCACCTCAACACCAACACTTCTATTGAACCAAAAAACTTTTGCTTTGCAACGACGATCCCCTAGTGGTAATAAATACATATTGTTTTGCTTATTGTGCCTATGGGAAGAAATTGTCACTTTCATTATTACTAGGGATTAAACACAAACTGCTGGAAACCTTAATGTCTTCTTGTTTCTTACATTTCTCTAGGGCTCACAGTGGATCTACAGGAAGGAGGAGAGGATCTGTAAGATCACTGATTTGGAGAGCATGAGGAAGGACATAATTGGTGAAATAAAATGGACAAGCTATGATTGTTGTATAGCTAGAGACAGCCTGGAATTAACGAGGTGGTGGAAAATCAGATTTATGGCAGAGGTCCTGCAGGACAAGATGAAGGCCAAAGCCCAACTGAAGTCCCTCTACAAATAACTAGAGGAGATAAACTGGGCAATTTTCAGGAAGTACATGGAAACATATCCAGGTACAGTATCTATCTAATTAATATATTTGTTCAATTATTACTATTTTGTAATAGGGCTGATGTATTGAAAGCCATTGCAATGCTTTGATTTTGTGAAAAACAACCGCAAAAAGAACAAATAAATCCTGCGCAGCCGAAACCTATTGAGATGCCATAGAAACTAATAGAATGTGTATCTTCATCATTTTTGCAAGGAATTGGGATTGGGATCAAATGGCTTGAAAATGCAGAGAAACCTGCGATTTGCAACTTGTCCCATAATCACAATGGTACATTCGCATTTAGTAATGTTAATTTGCATAACTGCCATATTTCTGATTAAAATTCCCCAAAATGTTATAGAATTTCTACAGAGATATCACTTGCTAAGGTAAAACCCTTGGGTACAAGTTTAACGTTATTTTGTTTGGTTTTGCAGAGAGCCCACCAGCCACCAGCACCATTGTAGTTTACACGGTACCACCTAACGATGCACCTCTGTGTAGGTGATCTTCATGACACAGAGGTGAGTGAGCCATTCTCAATTCCACCAGCGGTGCCTCCACTTCAATACACCATGATTCCACCAGTAGTGCTCCCCCTTACACCTAAAATATGGTTCCATAGACAGGAGCACCCTTAGGCCACTTGGTAGACCCTGAATTCCTTTTCAATCCATCCCTCAAACTGCAGAAGCTGGGTCTGCAGGCTGCCTGGGGTCCAATGGAATGACAAGGAATGCAGGGTTCACTGTGTAGCTTAATGGTTCTCATGTATATGCCGCCATATTCCCTTCTATTTTAGTTCCCTCCACCGCAATTCCAACCACAGTGTCCCTTTTTTCCAATTATTTCTACCGCTATTCCACCAGCGGTGCCACACTAACACCTAAAATATGGTTCCATAGACAGGAGCACCCTCAAGCCACTCGGTAGACCCTGCATTCCTTTTCACTCCATCCCTCAGACTGCAGAAGCCGGGTCTGCAGGCTACCTGGGGTCCAAAGGAATGCAGTGTTCACCTAGCAACTTAAAGGCGCTCCCATGTATAGGTAGCCATATTCCCCTCTGTTTCAATTCCCTCCACCGTAATTTCATCAGCACTGCCCCCCATACACCTAAAATATGGTTTCATAGACAAGAGCACCCTTAAGCCACTCAGTAGACCCTGCATTCCTTTCCATTCCATCCCTCAAGACTGCTGAAGCTGGGTTCTGCAGGCTGCCTGGGGTCCAATGGAATGGAGAGGAATGCAGTGTTCACCTTGTAGCTTAAAGGTGCTTGTGTGTATGCTGCCATATTACCTTCTATTTCCATTCCCTCCATCGCAATTCCAACCACAGTGTCCCTTATTTCCCCCTAAATATGGTTCCATAGACAGGAGCACCTTTAAGCCACTCGGTAGACCCCGCATTCCTGTCCACTCCATCCCTCAGACTGCAGAAGCCGGGTCTACAGTCTGCCTGGGGTCCAATAGAATGGAATGTAGTGTTCACCTTGTAGCTTAAAGGTGCTCATGTGTATGCTGCCATATTCCCTTCTGTTTCCCTCACCCTGCTTCCCTTGATTTAATTTGGCGCATAGATCCTGGGAGCAAATCTGATCACCATTAAGGGGTCAGGAAGGAATTTTTCCCTCTAGTAAGCAGATTGTCCCAAGCTTGCCAGAGGTTTTTTGCCTTCCTCTGGATCAAATAGTGCAGTTTATCTAATTATTATCAATAAAAATGTGACTTACACAGATTTAACATCAAGTTGCTTTGTGTGTGTCTTTATTCTGGGTATTGGTCACATTTGGGAGGGGTAACATATAGATTGGGTGGGTGGGTTGAGAATGGAACAAATAAGAAACACAAAAAAAGTTAAAGAAGAATGAAAGCGGAATCTACTCATGTTCTTGTTTTATAAGAAACCCAATCAGTGGAAACCAAGTGAGCTTCAGAGCAGACTTGACAGGGCTGGTAAACACTTGTAGGCTGCAGCTACATTTATATGCAAAATTTCAATATGTGGGGAGAAGTTATTGTGGAAAGGGTTACTACACAGGACAGGATATGGTTAAAACTTAGCTGCACAAAGTAGATGAAGGCAAATTATAGACGAAGAAAACTGAAGGGAAAGGATAAAGTGAATGTACTGTATGTGTGCACTTTGTGGAGAACGTGAGATAACATGATATCTTTTCCCTCCTATAAGTGTAACGGAAAACCAAAGGTTTTGTTGAGCAAAATGTTTGTCAATTCATTCGTATGGGAACAGCTTGCAAGTGCTAGCTAATGAAATAATGTATTTACAGGCACAAGCAATTTCTACAGAAATGAATTGGGTGGGGGGGGCAATTTGGGGTCGTTTGGTGTATGTTCACAGCACTGAAAACACACAAGCGGCAAAATGCTGGGTCCATAAAAAGGGTACACATCAATGACTGTTCCATTTAAAGAGGCTAGTATGTGTATAGGATATATTTCATTCTTTAGGCTAATCAAAAGGCTGAAGAATTTGTTGCAATTTCCTATTGACTTAAATTGGAAGCTTGTGGTCTAGGGCAGTACCAGACGTGTTCTTCACACTGCTGCTACTTAATCTACTTACCTAAGAGAGCTGCAAAAATTGGAAAGTGGCTCATCTTTTAGGCCAAACTGCTTGGCAACTTCCTGCATTAGAAACTGATTGGTGGTCAAATTCTTCCCATTCCATCTGAGTTTGAGGGCATGGGAGCTGTAGTTTAAAGGGATGTTACAGAGGGTTTACCCAGAGTCATGAGCAATTAGTCCATGAAAACTATTCTCATGAAAGAAGGATACTACCGCCAGGTGATGGTCCTCCAAGCTCTGAAATACCTGGAATGCAGAAATGGAGGTTCAGTAAACATATTCAATAAATGTTATTATATTTTAAAAGTAGAAAGTAGTCTCTGACCCTCTCCCAACTCAAGACATAAGCCTTCATGCATATGATTGACACGTTTCCCAGAAAGCAACAGCGGCTCTGTACAAGTGGAGAATGTGGAGCTTGGGTGGCACCAAGGAGCCAAGGAAAAGGCTGGTCAAGATAAGACATATGGAGCTTCACAAGGAAACATATGCCTTTACTGCATTAGGGCTGCTGTGTATCTGAACTGGTAACATCACCCCTAGCACGAGAAAAAATATTTATATTCCAACACTTTTTTATCCATAATACATAATTTAAAACCTGCTTACCAGGTGCAAGCTTAAAATGTATCCGTACTGAGATTAACTGGCCACTGCACAGAGTACACTTCAAATTCAGATTGTAAAATCCTGCATAGTTCACACCTCTAATCCCCCCTGCACTGTTCACACCTGTAACCCCTCTATTGTTCACACCCCTAAAGCCCTTTACTGTTCACATCTCAGACTGAAAGTGCCCACACTGTTTACACCTAAGGCAAACTGCTGGAAGGGCACCATCCCCTTTGTGTACATGCGGAAATTTTCAGCATTTTAAAAACTATTGTATCTCCTGCAAATTCCCAGTGCTTCCGAACCAATGTGGGCGTGGTTGGGCGGCATGCCGCCCCTCTAAAGTTCTGCCGCCTTTTCTGGCCTTTCCACAAATCCGGGCCTGTGAACTGCTCATATTAAAGTCATCCTGATAGGTTTCTCTGTCTCCAGCTGTAGCCTGCCTTCCCTATGCTCCCTGTATGTGCAATTCTCTGCTTTCCCTATGCTCCTTGTGTGTGCCATACACTGCCTGCCCTATGCTCCCTGTATGTGCCATACTCTGCCTGCCCTATGCTCCTTGTGTGTGCCATACTCTGGCTTCCGTATGCTCCCTGTGTGCCATGCTCTATGTATACTCTGCCTGCCCTATGCCTCCTGTGTGTGCAATTCTCTGCTTTCCCTATGCTCCTTGTGTGTGCCATACACTGCCTGCCCTATGCTCCCTGTATGTGCCATACTCTGCCTGCCCTATGCTCCTTGTGTGTGCCATACTCTGCCTTCCGTATGCTCCCTGTGTGCCATACTCTGCCTGCTCTATGCCTCCTGTGTGTGCCATACTTCAACTGCCACAGATAGTCTAGTGACAGATAAGTCTAGTGATTGTGAATCCCGCTTGGGGCTGTTGGGGTTGTTCACCTTTAAGTTAACTTTTAGCATATTATAGAATGGCTTATTCTAAGCAACTTTTCAACTGGCCTTTATTTTTTATAGTTTTTGAATTATTTGCCTTCTTCTTCTGACCCTTTACAGCTTTCAAATTTGGTCACTGACCCCACGTAAATACAAATGCTCTGCAAGACTACACATTTATAGTTATTGCCACTTTTACTCCTCTTTCTATTCAAGGAGAAGGAAAGGTTAAAACTAAGTTAGCCTTATCAGAAAGGTCCATCTTAAGGTGGCCATACACGGGCCGATAAAAGCTGCCGACAGACCGTGTCGGCAGCTTATTGGCCCGTGTATGGGGGCCCCCGACGGGCTTCCCCGATCGAGATCTGGCCGAAAGTCGGCCAGATCTCGATCGGATGGGGTTAAAAATCCCGTCGGATCGCGGCCGCATCTGTTCGTTGATGCGGTCCCGCGATCCGACCGCCTGTTTGTGAGAGCTAGGATCCGATCGTTGGGCCCTAGGGCCCACGATCGGATCTGCCCGATATTGCCCACCTTCAAGGTGGGCATATCGGAGGGAGATCCGCTCGTTTGGCGACATTGCCAAACGAGCGGATCTATCCGTGTATGGCCACCTTAAATATACCAGTAAACCCCCAAAGTAGTGCTGCTCTGAGTCCCCTGTCAAAAGAAACACAGCATTTCTTTCCTTCTATTGTGTACACATGGGCTTCTGTATCAGACTTCCTGCCTTCAGCTTAAGCCTCATTGCCCTGGGCAAGAGCATGCTCAATTTGCTCCTTTCCCCCCTCCCTTCTCTGCTGTAATCTGAGCCCAGAGCAGGGAGACACTCAGGCAGAAAGTGATGTCACACCACGTTAATATGTAGCTCCCTTCCTAAACAAACAGGGAGGTTCTAGAGCTTTTTACTAAGGTATGGTGAAACATACTACAGACGAAATATAGCATTTTAGCTTGCACTATTGCAGCTAATCTATTGGCAATAAAATGCCTCCGTAGTTTTCCTTCTCCTTTCAGGTCTTTCCTATGCATATTCCAGTCTCTTCTCTCCGGAACCTAGGGTTTTCCTGATAATTGATCTTTCCGTAATTTGGATCTTCATACCTTAAGTCTACTAGAAAATAGTGACACACCAAATCCACTATTTTGGATTTGGCTGAACCCCCGAATCCTTTGAGAATGATTTAGCCGAATACCAAACCGAACCCTAATTTGCATATGCAAATTAGGGGTGGGAAGAGGAAAACATTTTTTACTTCCTTGTTTTGTGACAAAAAGTCATGTTATTTCCCTCCCCACCCCTAATTTGCATATGCAAATTAGGATTTGGTTCGGCCAGGCACAAGTATTCGGCCGAATCCGAATCCTGCTGAAAAAGGCCGAATCCTGGCCGAATCCTAGATTCGGAGCATCCCTACTAGAAAATCATGTAAACATTGAATAAACCCAATAGGCTGGTTTTGCTTCAAATAAGGATCCATTATATCTTTGTTTGGATCAAGTACAAGGTACAATCACAGCCCTGCAGTCACACAAGCAAAGACTGGCCTTAGTTCCCTACCAGGTCAGCCCAGCTGCTGATCCCCCAGTATCTGTCTATATTGCACTTGAGTACTTGTAATGTACTTGTAAAGAAGAATTATATCCCTTCGCAAGTGTCTTCCCCCCCAAGATAAAACCGCCACCATAACAGTCTGCCCTCATAATTTAAATCTTCCACCAGTTTAGTTATACATCTTTGCATTTTCTCCAATTATTAATATCCTTCTTAAAGGGGTGGTTCATCTTTAACGTAACATTTGGTGTGTTATAGAATGGCTAATTCTAACTTATTTACCTTCTCACAGCTTTCACCTTTAAATTAATTCTTAGTATGATGAAGAGAGATATTCTGAGACAATTTGCATTTGGTTTTAATTTTTTATGATTTATGTGAGGGCAGGTTTGGCGTCCTGTGTGAGGGCGTGTTTTGGGCCCTGTGTGAGTGGCAAGGCCACAAAGGCCCAGGCCTAGGGCAGCAGTATATTAGGACGGCATGGCGCCCAGCCGCTTACCGGGGAGCACAGCTCCCCAGTGCGCTCGCACCAGAGGGGGGTATGTGGGCGCTAGGACTGCGCACCAAGCACCAGGACCGCCCACCCACTAAATCCAGTGCTTGGGAACCCCTGGGCCCTGTGCTATTGTCTGGCTACGATTCTGGCCAACTTCCACAAGTCCACGGGCACCACAGCCCTGGGCAACACTTCTCCAGGAACTCTTGGAAGCCCTGCACCCCCATGATGCTGCTGGTTGGAACGGGGCTGAGGCGGTGGAGAGAAGCACTGAGACAGCTTGGGGGGGGGGAAGAGGAAACCACTCCTCAAAGTGTCCTGGGCTGTCAGATGGAGATAATGTAGGTGAGGTCCTGCTATGGTCTGACAGTGGGTGAGGGTCCCTGCGTATCAAATTTCCCAAACATACGTGAATACAATGAGGCATCCCTCTTACGTTTCGCAGGTGATTGGATCTACAATAGAAATGTATATACCTCAACAGAACTTGATCAAGTACTGACAGGAGGCCTGTCTCTTAATTTCTTACTCCACTCTCAGCTAAAAGACATTCCTCAATATATGCATGAACATCCCCTATTCATATACACATACAAAACTTGGAATACAGTAAGGCACAGATTTAAACTCACATCAGGCAAATCCATCTATCTCACATGGATGGGTAACCCAACATTTCCAATGGGGAAAAATAATAGAACATTACTGAACTGGCAAAATCAAAACTTGAGATTGATCAAAGAAAAGCTACTGACAAATTCACCATAATTACCAAAGGAAACTTAGCCCAGAAATTCCCATTTCTATCTGAGGACTACCTATTCATCTATCGATAAAAATAACACAATGAATACAATAAATCCGGGCCAGGTGCACATCCTGCGCCCTGGCCCGGGGACTCTAGTTATGTTACTGCTAGTTTCTATCCCTCTAGTGGACCTGTCAGGTTTTTGCCTAATACAGATGGTCCCTGTACTGTTAGAGAAGGTCTTTAGACAGGATGGGAATTAGCTTGTTCATATATGAACTGACTACTTTCTATCCCTTTACTGGACCTGGTGTCAGGTAATTGCCTAATACAGATGGTCCCTGTACTGTTATAGAAGGTCCATAGTCAGGGTGGGAATTAGCTTGTATGAACTGACTAGTTTCTATCCCTTTACTGGACCTCATATGAAATAGCAGTAAAACAGTCTAACACAGATGATGGATTCCACACATCTTATATATGAATAACTAAGTACTATCTCAATGAGTTGCAAATAGTTTTCTATCTATTTAACATACCATAAGGTTAATATATTGTGAGGGCCTTTATAAGGATGAGAAATAGCTAGCTCTATTAGAACAGACTAGAGTCTATCCTTATTTGGGACCTCACTTTGAAGGTCCTTGTACTGGATGGCATT
The DNA here is from genome assembly GCA_038501925.1 of Xenopus petersii. Lineage (NCBI taxonomy): Eukaryota > Metazoa > Chordata > Amphibia > Anura > Pipidae > Xenopus > Xenopus petersii. Next base: position 76,985,475 of record CM076687.1, on the reverse strand, counting down.
TAGCTTTGTCATTATAGACTGGACTAATTCCTATACTTTCCTGGTACCTCACCACTAGAGGCATTAGGTCCTTTCTAGGGATAGAAACGAGCTCACTGCCATATGAATCATCTATTTCCTATCCACTAGAGGGACGGTCCTTTCCAGGGATAGGAACTAGTCGCTACCGTTCCCTCTCAGCTGGGAAAATAGAAGAATTGTTTTCTGACTACTCGGGGACATCGCCGTCCTGGTTCCTCTCTGACCTGTAGGTATTGTTCTACTGCTCTCCCTTACTCCTACACTTTCACTGAGTGATATCTGACTATCACTCGTGTATTATAAGGTATAATGTACCCCTACTGTAAATTATAAGGATATTAGAAGTCACTGAGGGGTTCTGTGACTATATAAAGACACAAGGCTACAGGCTGAGTTATACAGGAATCTCTGAGTATCACTCATGTATTATAAGGGATAATATAACCCCTACTATAAATGATAAGGATATTAGAAGTCACTGAGGGGTTCTGTGACCATATAAAGACAAAAGGCTGCAGGCTGAGTTATACAGGGAACTCTTAGTATCACTCATGTATTGTAAGGGATAATGTACCCCCTACTGTAAATTATAAGGACATTAGAAGTCACTGAGGGGTTCTGTGACCATATAAAGGCACAAGGGTGCAGGCTGAGTTATACAGGGAACGCTGAGTATCAACAAGAAAAAAAGCAATTATATGCTGCAATCTAGAGGGCCTGTAAAGAGGGCTATAGTTACTGGGATATAGCCCCCAGTCCTAAGGGAACATATATCAAACACAAAAAATTATCCCAAATCTCTGTAATTAAGTTAAAAGGTTAGTTTTTATTTAACATTGAGTTTAAAGAATAGGCATACAGACCAATTGGAATTCCGCCTTACCCTCTGGTACTTATTCATAGGCATTATCGAGGGGTTCTGTGACCATATAAAGGCACAAGGCTGCAAGCTGAGTTATACAGGGAACTCTGAGTATCACTCATGTATTATAAGGGATAATGTACCTCTTGCTGTAAATGATAAGGATATTAGAAGTCACTGAGGGGTTCTGTGAACATATAAAGGCACAAGACTGCAGGCTGAGTTATACAGGGAACTCTGAGTATCACTCATGTATTATAAGGGATAATGTACCCCTACTGTAAATGATAAGGATATTAAAAGTCACTGAGGGAATCTTTATGCTCTTTCCTTTCCATTTTCACAAAAAACATCTTCAGAAATATGAATTCCGATGATCTTCAGCCTCTGCTAGATTCTCCCAGGCATCAGGGTAATGAGAGTCTACTTAATAGATATTTAAAGTAAGTACACTCATCTTTTCTCAGTTTTAGTATTCAATTTGATTTGTTATCATTATGGTATTCATTGTGGGTGCCCCCCTACACTAAACAAACAAACAGGCATCATCTATCTATCTACTGTATCTATCTATCTATCTATCTGTCTATCATCTATCTATCTATCATCTATCTAGTCTGTCTGTCCGTACATCCATTTGTATAGCGTGTATATAAAAGCAGCCTCTGTTTTCTGTACACAAGAACCTGTATTTAGCAACATTCGCTGCCGTCCTTGGACCACTAAGCTTCGGGTTTGTCCTGGGGTACAGTTCCCCCACCATTGCAGAGCTTAAGGATGCAGATGACTCTCATTTGGCATTAGACAAAAATGCAGCATCATTGTTTGGGGTAAGTCTTTTGTATTGGCTGCAACAAGATGCACAGCTGCATTGTTGCTTCTTGAAATTAATATATCAAGCAGCGATCGGACTGGGCCGGCAGGGCCCTGGGAAAAAACTCGATGGGCCCCCGGTTATTGTGGGCCCCGCCTGCCCAGAACCGCTCCCTGCTGAATCTTCTGCTCCCTGCTGAATCTTCCACTCCCTGCTGAATCTTCCTGCCGCAACCTCCCTTTATCAGGCAGGTTGCAGCAAAGTGCACGCATACGCGCACGTGCAGTGAGGGGCGGGCTGTTGTGCCGGCTTGGCAGGGAACCCGGTGACCTGGAGGAGGGGGGCCCTGCAACAGCAGCCCAGTCCGACCCTGGTCCCTTCCCGTAAAGGATCAATAATCCTTTTGAAGAAGTGAATGTAAAGTGTTCTTCAAAGCACTTTTGCGATTTACATCAGTGCAATGAATAAGACTTGCGATGAACATGATTTTTGCAGGGCAATAGTATGTAATATTGTCATTCCTTTAAAGAAACTGTAACACCAAAACAATGAAAGTATATTAAAGGAATGACAATATAATGTAGTGTTGCCCTGAGCTGGTACAACTGGTGTGTTTGCTTCAGAAACTTTACTATAGTTTATATAAACAAGCTGCTGTGTAGCCATGGGGGCAGCCATTCAAGCAGAGGATACACAGATAAGTACTACTATCATTTATATAAATAAGCTGCTGTGTTGCCATGGGGGCAGCCATTCAAGCACAGGATACACAGCAGATAACAGATAAGTACTACTATAGTTTATATAAACAAACTTCTGTGTAGCCATGGGGGCAACCATTCAAGCACAGGATACACAGCAGATAACAGATAAACACTACTTTAGTTTATATAAACAAGCTGCTGTGTAGCCATGGGGACAGCCATTCAAACACAGGATACACAGTAGATAACAGATAAGTACTACTTTAGTTTATAACTGTAGCCATGGGGGCAGCCATTCAAGCTGAAAAAGAAGAAAAGGCTCAGGATACACAGCAGATAACTGATAAACTCTGTATTATACAATGGGATTCTTCAGAACATATCTGTTATCTACTGTGTATACTGTGCTTGAATGGCTGCCCCCATGGCTAACAGGGTATTTTGTAGCTAAAAGTAGCTCTGTGTGTCTTTACCCTAAAGGTAGGACAGTGTAAGTGGTTAGAAAGTGAGGCAGTGAAGTGTTTTGGCTGGGAAAACATAAAACAAATAGACATTGTTTAGTAATTTGCTGATTGGCCAAAATAGCAGGGAAAGGGGGAGGGAGACAACAGCTGATTTGCTCACTTTTGTGATTAAGACAGCAGATTATGCAAAGCAAAGGTTCCTCTGTGGTTTGGGATACACATATTACTCATCACATATCATGTGATGAGTATCATCTCACTGCTACTGTGTCCCCAGGCATTTTATAAACAACACAGCTTATTGAACACAAACTTTTCCCTTTAAAGGGATACTGTCATGGGAAAACATTTTTTTTCCCCCAAAATGCATCAGTTAATAGTGCTGCTCCCAGCAGACTTCTGCACTGAAATCCGTCTTTCAAAAGAGCAAACAGAATTTGTAATATTTAATTTTGAAACCTGACATGGGGCTAGACATATTGTCAGTTTCCCAGGTGCCCCTAGCCATGTGACTTGTGCTCTGATAAACTTCACTCAGTCTTTACTGTTGCACTGCAACTAGGAGTAATATACAAAATTGCACTTGTGGATGTAAATGCGCCCTGTAGTCATTAACCTGATTGTCTGATGGTGACTTGTTAATTTTGTTACTATCATTGGGAGAAATTCATAGCGCTTCCTTTTTCCTGTCAGTCTATTGTTACAATCAGAGCGGCGGCCGGAGGGATATTCGGCGGCTGGATCGTCGATAAGATCTGTAGGAAGCTCAGACTGATGCTCTGCTCCTTTCCGTTTGCTTTGGGCTTTACGCTCATCGTATCTGGGCAGAACGTTTGGATGCTGCTTATGGGACGCCTGCTAACTGGACTGGCGAGTGGAATCACCTCATTGGTTGTTCCTGTAGGTGTTATCTGCCCATTTATTAAATTTACTCTTAATTGTACTTGGTTGTGTGCAAACTGACTCATACCAAGGTATATTGATGCCCTCTGCATTTTTGGGTGCTCACATTAACACGGACATTTGTTCTTAGGTCTATATTTCAGAAACATCCCACTCCAGAGTTCGAGGCACCCTTGGGTCCTGTGTTCAGCTGATGTTTGTGACGGCCATAGTGGGTTCATACATTGCAGATAATACTGTGTATTGTGCTGAGCATTATGGGAAGGGGTCAACTCTAAAAGGAGCCTAGTATAATTTAAAGGGGAAGTAAAGTCTAAAATAGAATAAGGCTAGAAATGCTGCATTTTATATACTAAACATAAACATTAACGTACTGCACCACAAGCTTAATAAAACAAATGATTTATGCTTTCAAAGTTGTCCACAGGAGGTCACCATCTTGTAACTTTGTTAAACATCTTTGCAAGACCAAGACTGTGCACATGTTCAGTGTGGGACCAGCTTGGCATTATCGGAACTGAGAAATCCCGCCATTTACAAGCCTTTCCTGATCGGGATTTTCATGATGTTCTTTCAACAGTTTACTGGGATCAATGCAATCATGTTCTAGGGGCTGACACCATCTTTGAAGAAGCCAATTTTAAGGTAGGTATCATACACACCAATACCCCCTCGTTTGGTGATGCCACCAGGGGATGGCTCTTTGCCCTGTTTGGCCATTCATACACTGAGCCAAAGCAAGCTGATCTTTTGGATTGGAGAGGTGCTGATTCTTGCCCTGTACTTTCCAGAACAGCTTCGGTCATCGTAGGGCTCATCCAAGTGGCTTTTACTGCAGTAGCGGCCATGATAGTGGATAAAGCGGGGAGAAAAGTCTTGCTTTTTATTTCTGTCATTGTTTTAAATCCAAGCATCCTTTGTACAATCATAAGCACATGGCCAATGCAAATATGTGGCTTTTACTTCCTACAGGGATCACCATGGCTATCAGTGCAGGGGTGTTTGCCATCTACTTTAAACTCACAACAACGGTTGTAAACAACTCTTCAGGATTGCTTTCTTCAACCACCGGCTCACCGATCACCTAGCATGGTTGGCTCTGGCTAGCATGGGACTGTTTATATCAGGTAAGCGGACTTTGAGCAAAATGGTTTCTAGTTTTCCTGTCAGCTTTATGCAGTCTCTAATTGCTCGTTTAATCCCCACAGGCTTTGCAATCGGCTGATCATGTCTGAAATCTTCCCTCTCCAGGCATGGGGTGTGGCCAGCGGCGTGTGTGTGATCACCAACTGGGGCTGCGCATTTCTAGTGACAAAAGAGTTTCATGACCTTATGGTGAGTTTGATTGATTCATATCTAGAGAGAGTCCAAAACCTTTTACACAGGGCTTTTGGGTATATATCTTACATGTTGCAATTCTGAATTGTATGTACCTTTATGCATACTTCTCCTTTAAACAGCATTCTTAAAGACCATACAGTTACATAATGATGCATCCTCTGCTTGTAACAGTCTGTTGGTTCACCTTATAGTTAACTTTTATTATGTTATAGAATGGCCAATTCTAAGCAACTTTTCAATTGGTCTTCATTGTTTATTTATTATAGTTTTTTATTTCTTTGCCTTCTTCCTCTGATTCTTTCCAGCTTTGAAAAAGGGGTCACTGACCCCATCTGAAAACAAATGCTCTGTAAGGCTATAAATGTATTGTTATTGCTACTTTTTATTACTCTTCAGGTCCCCTCCTATTCATATTCCAGTCTCTTTCAAATTAGTGCATGGTTGCTAGGGTAATTTGGACCCTAGCAACCAGATGCCTGAAATTACAAACTGGGGAGTGGCTGAATAAAAAGTTAAATAACTCAAAAACCACAAATAAAAAATTAAAACAAATTGCAAATTGTCTCCGAATATCACTCTCTACATCATACTAAAAGTTAATTTAAAGGTGAACAACCCCTTTAACAAATCTGAACATGCCTTTTCTTTTGCTGTGTCTCTTTATTACAGGTTTCTCTCACCTCTTATGGTTTCTGCGCCATTAGCGTTCTTTTCACGTCATTCTGCGTCCCCGAGACCAAAGGGAAAACACTGGAGCAGATTGAAGCTCATTTCCGAGGCTCAGGCAGTGCCCAACGTTATGGATCATTCTCAGGACTCTGTTCAATAGCGGAATGGGAATTCTGGAGGTTCCTCAGACTCCAGAGTGCATAAAGGACTTCCCTGTTCTGGGGGCTTGTAGGTAGACAGTCACATTAATCTTTCATATGTACAACTGAGAGTGACTACACTATTGCACATACTCTAAGTTGGTTACAATGGACATGTTGTTTATGGAGGCATACTTTGGGTGTCAGGCCCACCCAAGGCCAAGGGCTCACTCACCAATGTATTTTCTCTTTCTCTCTCTTCCCATGTTACCAATGCTCACACTCATTTTGTCTCTCACCTCCTGTATTGACACCTTTCCCGTTTAAGCTCTGTGCCAGCTGAGGAACTGGGCTTCCTTTACTTGCCCTTTTATCTTGTAACATAAGGTAACTGATTGGTCATTAATCCTGTCTGTCATTTTATCTATGCAAATAGGGGATTATCAAATACATTCCTAAACCTGAGGAAGTGACTACCCTTTTTAATAATTTGAAAATTTGCTGTTTTAAAAAGTTGAGTCGTTTTGTTTACAGTGTCGCCACTCAGTGTTCTTATCTCTCCTGCTCTCCTCATTAAATAAGCTAAAGGCAGGAAGGGTTGCAGTTAATGCAAATTTTTGTTTCCAAAAAGAAACAAATTATTATCTTTGTCCTGACATCTGTTTTTTTTTTTAATACTTAAACTGACTTGTTTTATTCGGTTCTGGTAGGGATTGTTCTGTCATTTGTATTGTCTGGGGGTCCAAGAAATATCTGTTGTCAGAGGAATCTTCTTCCTATTGTCTTTCACCAATAGGTGAGGGATCACCTGACATTCCTGTATATTAACCCCTTGTGTATAATAATTCTGTGCTACTTTTACTGCATCAAATGTGAATATAGATAATGTACCTCATCACCAAGAAATGCACAAGGTTCTCTCATCTGTTACACATCAGATTGTGTGTAATTCCTGTAGTTGAATAAATCCATTATTTTACACCTATATCCTCCATATTGTCTCAATTCCTGTTTGTATCTAGTCAAACATTCCTTCTCAACATATATTTTTGTACGATGGCGCTGCCATAGTGCTTCCCTTAGGCAGTACAATATGACAGTATAGCTTATTGTGTTTTAATAACATTATTTTTTTTAAAAAATTGCACAATGAGTGATACTAGGGTATGCCACATTTGTATAGAAAACATGAAGTTCTAGGGCAATTAAATGCACACATCAAGCCTTCCTTCCCTTATGTTAATGGGGTGAATATGGACATTGTGGAACCTCAAATGGCAGCCAGCACCAAAACTCCTCTATCTCCCCCTATTCAGAAACATTGATACACTGGGGCAACAGTCACCCTGCTATAGTTCCAGGGGTACCCAGGGCACAAATAAACACTCACCCCAAATCTCCCTCTAACTGGCCTTCAGGCTGGGCCCCCTTAGCTCATAACAAGGTTACAGATACAGTTAGGCCCATAAATATTTGGACAGAGACAACTTTTTTCTAATTTTGGTTCTGTATATTACCACAATGAATTTTAAATGATGCTCAGATGCAGTTGAACTGCAGACTTTCCTCTTCAATTCATTGGGTTGAACAAAATTTATGGGGATCAAAATTAATTGGACACTGACTCAAAGGCTATTTCATGAGCAGGTGTGGGCAATTTCTTCTTTGTCATTATCAATGAAGCAGACAAAAGCCCTGGAGTTGATTTGAGGGGGGGGGGGGGGGGTGCTTCTACGTGGAAGATTCTGCTGTGAACAAACAACATGCTGTCAAAGGAGCTCTCCATGCAGGTGAAACAAGCCATCCTTAAGCTGCAAAAACAGAAAAAAACATTTCTAGAAATTGCCACAATATTAGGAGTGGCAAAAACGACAGTTTGGTACATCCTGAAAAAAAAAGAAAGTACTGGTGAAAAAGAAAGTACTGGTGCAATGCAAAAAGACCTGGACAACCACAGAAGACAAGAGTGGTGGATGATCGCAGAATCATTTCCATGGTGAAGAGAAGCCCCTTCACAACAGCCAAACAAGTGAACCAGACTCTCCAGGAGGTAGGTGTATCAATATCCAAGTCTACCATAAAGAGAAGACTGCATGAAAGTAAATACAGAGGGGGCACTGCAAGGTGCAATACACTCATAAGCATCAATAATAGAAAGGCTAGATTGGACTTTGCTAAAAAGCCAGCACAGTTCTGGAAAATTATTCTGGACAGATGAAACCAAGATCAACCTCTACCGGATTGATGGCAAGAAAAAAGTATGGAGAAGGCGTGGAACAGCGCATGATCCAAAGCAGACCACATCATCTATAAAACATGGTCCACTCAAATCCAGCTAAATACAGTCAAATTGATTCGGAGGCGTTTCATAATAGAAATGGACAATGACCCAAAACATAAAGCAACCCAGGAGTTTATTAAAGCAAAGAAGTGGAATATTCTCGAATGGCCAAGTCAGTCACCTGATCTGAACCAATTGACAGAAAGGCCCACAAACAAACATCAACTGAAAGCCACTGCAGTAAAGGCCTGGCAGAGCATTAAAAAGGAGGAAACCCAGAATCTGGTGATGTCCATAAGTTCAAGACTTCAGGCTGTCATTGCCAGCAAAGGGTTTTCAACCAAGTATTAGAAATGAACATTTTATTTTCAGTTTTTAACTTGTCCAATTACTTTTGAGCCCCTGAAATGAAGTGATTGTGTTAAAAAAGGCTTCTCACATTATTATGCAATCTTTTTGTTCAACCCACTGAATTAAAGCTGAAAGTCTGCAGTTCAACTGCATCTGAGTTGTTTCATTTCAATTCATTGTGGTAATGTACAGAAACAAAATTAGAACCAAATACAGAACCAAATATTTATGGACCTAACTGTATATAGAAACATTGGGGTCAATCGTCCTGCAATAGTTCCAGGGGTACCCAGGGCACAAATAAGCACACCCCAATAAACTTTACTTGACTGATTTGCCCATAGAGGACAACCATATTATCCAAGAAGACCAAGCTTAAACTTCATAAATATTTATTACATCTCAGAACAAAAGTACCTTTTTTTATTTACCATCACAGCAGTGATCCCACAGCACTTTAAAATATTATTATTAAGTATTAATACTTTAGTATCTTTACAGGCCACATCTGAAACACAAAACATGTACATTATCACTTGGCATTAGAAACAATGGCAATACAATATAAGTTAAGACACTTGGTGGTAGATTTTTTTTTCCATTTGTTTTTATATCACAGAGGTTGAGCAACAGTCTAACAGTGATCATTGGTTACAAAACTACTGCTAAAATTCAAAGGGTCATGGGGGGGACAAAATAAGGGGCGGTAGGGAGGGGAGGGAATTGGTACAAACTTTTAGCATCTCGACTATTTTTTTTTTGTCCGTTTAACAATTTAAATACCTAATAATAAATAAATAAAATCTGAAAAAAATATTCCCCCCTCCCCCACACCCTTCAAATGTTCTATTTAAAGGCTTATAGTAGTGTTTAAGTGTTCACATTGAAACAGGTCAACGAGAGGTTGTCAATCATCCATTGAAGTGCAATAGCGGGAAGGAAAGGGGGTGGGCGGGGTTCAGGGAAAGCAGGCATGCATTGTACAGGCTGTCGACGTCACAATACAAAGGTGATGTCACAACACTAGCAGAGGTGCATGTAGGGGGGTTGTAACTGGTGCGCCCCTTTAATAGTTTTGGCATTTGTAGACAGTCGATGTAGGCCGAGGGGTGGGTGTTTGGGGGAATCATCATTGCATATTAAAATGACTCAGTGATGTAAAAGCTTAAATATTCTCCAATTAAAAAAACAGAACCTATAGCAACAGAGTCCCCTACAGGTCACAAATAATAAGGCCGCCCTGACTCCAGTGTGTAAAGCAGCAGTGCAGAGAGACTTGTGACAGTTCAGGACCTTGGAAAGTGATCCTTTAACTTGACATCCAGTGAAGGGCTATAAACTGGAACCACCAATGACATATACAGATGCAGGTGGTCTACTGAGTGTAGCATTGCTATAATACTATTAGAATGGTGCTAAACAGGGCATGCTGGAAACTGATACAGAGGGCAAACCAAAGAATTGCGTCTTGTCCTTCAGATATGTGTAAGGGTGAATTCCCCTGCTTATCAATCATTGCCCCTGGCTGGAATTAGTACAAACATTGGCTTCTTATTCATATATAGATACGCCCAATTCTGTGTTTTCAGCAGCAAATTGCAGATACTTTTGTTCATATTGTGTGAGTTCTTTAATTTGTTCTAAAGTACAACTCTTGTATTGAAAGGAATTCTGTACACCCAGAAGAGCGTAAAGGTATTAGTCACATCATAGTCCTCAGGCTATGGTCTTGTGTCTATAATATGGTCACAGAACAGTGGCCTTTGATATCCTTATCACTTATAGTAGGGGGTACATTATCCCTTATAATACAGGTGATACTCCACGTTCCCTGACCTGTATTAACTGATGATATCAACTGATGATGGGCATCTGTCCCTACTATACCTATCACACAGCCTCACAGTCCCTTCGCAGAGACTATTATCCCACTGTTACTATAGGCACCATCTCTCCCTACTATACCTGCTAGAAAGTGAATTTATGAGCTTACATGGATAAAAGTGCAAGCTACACACAAATTAACATTGATTTTGACCTCAGTTGAAAGAGTGAAGCAACATTGAAAAAACTTAATGCATATGTTCTATACACTTTGGCACAATAAAGTGACCTTTGCTGAAATGTAGTGACCTTTGCTGAGATGTAATCGTTTGCAATAAATCATTGCTGACTTACACCATCAACTTCAAATGTCCCTTTCTCCTATTTGAATTGCGTTTTAGGAAGAGTGAGAAGGTTAGAAGTACTATATATATATATATATATATATATATATAGAGAGAGAGAGAGAGAGAGAGAGAGAGAGAGAGAGAGAGAGAGAGAGAGAGAGAGAGAGAGAGAGAGAGAGAGAGAGAGAGAGAGAGAGAGAGAGAGAGAGAGAGAGAGAGAGAGAGAGAGAGAGAGAGAGAGAGAGAGAGAGAGAGAGAGAGAGAGAGAGAGAGAGAGAGAGAGAGAGAGAGAGAGAGAGGAGAGAGAGAGAGAGAAAAAAAAAAAAAAGCTGGGAAATAAGATCAGTCAGTTTCTTAACCAACTATTTTTGTTTCGAGAACTTCCCTGTAATTTCCTATGAAATTTATGGCAACTGTCAGCTAAAGATTTAAAAATTTTCAGGCTGGAGTGGTTTGTCCTGACAACATTTTTTTTAAAATTTGAAAGTGAGGGTGAATAAACTGAGCAAGGATTTTTCCTATATTCTAGAATAAATGGGGGTGCACTTATCCTTTCTCTAGAAATCAGTATGGTTAAAGAAATAAAGAAAAAACTGTTACCCCTATAGCAACTTCAACTGTGGGTGCTGAAGTCTGAATAATAGGGAGCAGAAGGGGAGGGAAACATGGTTAACAAGAACGCAGCATTGTGATTGGTTAGTCTTAGAATAGACTGTGTGAGCACTGCAGCACACATAGAACATTCATGTCCTTAACTCCTGGTCCCATGAATCCATGTTGTGACATTCCTATAAAGCCTACCAGTTAGGCGAGACTGGTGGCCCCTCTTGATGTGGATAGTGACTCTAAGACAATGGGTGGGAGCCATGGTGGATGATACCTTAAACGTGGAAATTTTAACCTTCCAAGAGTAGATGGTTGTGAGGAAGAGGAGGAGAAGAGGACCAAGGTAACGGAGATTGTCTTCACTTTAAATCCACAATATCCTCATCAAAGGAAGCAGCCAAGAGGAAGGGGCTGTTGTTGAAAGTAGGACTCTCTTCCACGCTGATATTCGTGTCTGGGTCGGAACTAGTTGAACAGTGTTGCTGGCCTTCCGAATTGCTTTCAAATGACCCTAAATTGATCCTGAGGATGAGAGGGGAGAAGATAACTCCATTACTAGATTGACTTGTTCAGATCCGGCCGACCTAACTAACAAGGCAATGGATTAACACTGACCTTTCGGTGCTCGGTGAATCTGGGGTTTCCTGCTTACTGTCCTCGTCCGTTGGCTTCCTGCTGAGTTTCTTCTGCTTGTGCGAAGATTCAGATTTGGGTGCTGACTCTTCAGAGAGACCTAAAAAAGGACTGTTGTATCAGGTGGATAATGTACATCTGGCAGCTAGCTACATGGAACTGGGTGCTGATTGGAAAATCATCATGCTATGGAAAACTACCCCACAAATGCTCAGGTTTATATATACAAGTAATCCTTATTTATAATCAATCTTGTTACCTAATAATTCCTTCCTTGTCCTACTGGCTATTTCCTTGATTTCCATGCGGGACAGCGATAACGAATGTGTGACCGGGATTCCGCTAAGACCAATGGAGGTTGGCGTAGTGATGACTTTGGGGACCAGCGGGGATTTTAGAGGTCGTTCGATGCTTCGTCCAACCAGATTACTCAGAGGAATCTTGTAGATGTTTCGGCATTGCACTTCAGCCACAGTAACAGAGACATAAGCAGGAAATCAGATGTGTGAAGCTTACCATTGTTACAGTCAAGAGAAAAAAACATGAATTATAGTGATAACTCTAATTTACAATAAGGGGGTACATTATCTCTTGTGATACTCAGAGTTCCCTGTATAACTCAGCCTGCACCCTTGTGCCTTTATATGGTGAACAGAATGCCTCAGTAACTTCTAATATCTTTTTCATTTACAGCTGGGTTACATGATGTTTTATAATACAATTCTAGATGAGTTTATTGCTTCTTAAAGCATCTGCTGCCTCAATATACCTTCTACTGGAGACGATGGGAACACTGGCAGTTCGTAGCCTGTAGGTGTCATTGGAGAGCTATGTGAACTTGTATCCTTCGAACTGCTGTTGGACGATGAACCCACTGCTGCCGTTGCTTTGAAATAAATATCTGACTGGAGAGATAACAATGGGTTGACACATGTTTCTAGAAAGGAGCAGACACCCAATGGGAGCTAGTGAATGCAGAATCCTCCAGCTAGAGGGGCAAATGGAGGTGTAGGCTGTCATTCATGATGCATATCCATAGGTGGCCATACATGGGCTGCTCCTCTGTTCGACCCAAAGGCTGGACAAAAATAGATATCTAAAGGACACCTCTTGAATTCCTCATCTGCCAATGAAACTTCATTGACCAGCATGGTGGAATTAACAAAAGAGATTTCCATATCAGCTAAATAAACTGATAAACTGATCAGTATCTATAGTACATATATTGGTTGGGATTGTTAGGCTACCATAGTACAGAACCTCTGTCAGCATTTACATGGACAGCTATACTCTACAGAATATTTTAAAGGCTTCACTGCTCACCCTGGAGCCCACCAGCTGCAGTTCAGGGACGACGGCCGTGTGAACCAAATTACCATTGACAACCAACCGGATTTCGATGGAATCAGTGGTGAAAGCCAGGATATATGGAACGCACACACTGGGAGGGGAAAGAAAAAATCCACTGTAATGCTGGGACTAAACATAAGAGATCCAGATCCATCATTCTGAGTTCTTAAAGGAAATCATCCCCCTAAAATATACAGATCTCTGCTTATGTGGAAACAAGAATCACTTTCAGCTTTGTTGCTTCCTTTGGGGAGGGTGAGGGCCACATTTAATTGAAAAACCCTTTATTATATGAAAGCTGATCTTAGAATTACAAGGAGCTTAGAGGACTTACCAACTGCGTTGGAACTTGGTTCCAGCTGAAATGGAAGTCTGAGGCGGATGGCTGTATGAGTGGGGAACCTCCATTGAAGGGACATACTTTCTTATATAGCACATATCTGTAAAAGCAAAGAAAGGTATGTTATGGCACATTGGGCCTCAAATTCAACATGAACAGAATCTATCCAGCAGGGAACAAGCTAGAAAGGCTCAATAATATCTGTTGAGAATAAATCTTAGTCTTCTTCAGTGTTGGGTTTTTTGTTTCATGATGTAGGTAGATCCAAATGGGAAAGGGCAAATAATAAATCTATGATGGGCTGGATCTGATGAAGGTGGTGTGTTATGAGCATATCCCATCCACCCACCTGACCAGAAGATAAACCCATGGGTTTCAAGGGGATCTGTGCACCACTACTATGTCGTGTGCATTATAATGCTGTCATTCTAATGGCCAGCCCATCTTTCCTAGACCAATTACTCAACCTTCTCACTTTCTATCTCAACCCCCTTTGCTAAACATCTTGCTTGGCTGTTACTTATATTCTAACATCTGCCCCACCACCATTCCATAATGTTGAAGAAGTGCAGATTGGCCAGGGTACATAAATCATTGCAGCATGGTGGGCCAGGCTGAGTTCAGGTTGGGTGAGGGTGGTGGGTCAGGTTCGCACAATTTATGCATTTTTGGACTTGTGCATCACTGGTTCACATGATAGACTCATCAAGAGCAAATGAGTGCATTAAGCAATAAGAAGAGAACTCTTATAGCCAATTAGAACATTTAAACTATTCACCACAAAAATGGTAGTTGGTGCTGCAACTAAATACTCAAAGAATATGACATTTCCTTGACTTCTCTCTCAATCTGAGCCTTGGATTTTGCTGGATTTTGTTTTCATGACAAATATATGCCCTAAACATCACTTACAGTTGTAGCAAAGAAGTAATCCTGCTTCTCCATCTTCATATACATCAATAGCTGCAACAAAATGAACCTGCAATGATAATGTGTTAGGCTAGTAGACAAACGGAACTTTAAAAAGCACGTTGTATTATTATCAAAGAATTAGGAATGCAGTAAAGCCACTTAGAGGCAAAATGGTTAGGATGTGTCTGGCTTCTGGATAATAAATGGAACTGTAGAAATGGAATTGCAATGTTCTCCATTTTTGTTTAACCTGGAATTTGATTTAAGCACTTATTGCAATTGTTTTTGCCCCAAGTGGAAGAGGCTTGATTCAACATGTAGGCAATAAGCCTGTAACAATACATTAGGTCATAGTAAGCAAGGATGAATTGTTCTTGATATTAGAACATTCCAGAGGCTACACTGCTTGTAGCTGATAAGAAGAATTCAAAGCTTCAAACATTAACTTATCCAACTCTGAATTTTTGAATCACCAAAAAAATGTATATAGATTGCATTAATCCAGTCTGTTCTCACCCACGCTGAAAGCAATAGAAGAAAACCAATTACCCTCACAAAATCGAGCAGCTCAATATTGTGTTACATAAAGAATTATTTATAGACCAACCTCAAGAAAGCTGTTACTTAGCGATTGCAGAAACACTGTAAAAAGTCAAAATTATTTACCCCCCAAAGAAAATAATTGCAGCCCTTGGCTCACTTCTGATTGAATGGCTTTGGGCACCCTCCATTTCTTCAGCCAGCTCTGCAGATTGGGTAGAGCAGCTGCCCAACCAATAACCCAAATGCTGACCAAATGCTGTGGAGAACAGACTCTTGTATCAGCAGAAAGGGAAACAAATGGAGATTTCATCTTTTTTGGGTCTAATTTCAACTCTTTGGTTCTAATATAGGACTCACTATATCTGTTTCTCTCTCTGAATCATAAGCTTTTTGGCTGACAGATAATTCCAAATAATTTTCAATAAGCATGGAAAACAGCCAAGCATCCTCCTGTTTATGGTTCTTCCTCAACCAAAAATAGTTATTTGCAGAGGGAATGTAAACTCAATTGTTTCTCCTAGTTTTTTTTCAGCACTGGTGGCAATTTTCTAGCCGAGATGGAGTCTTGGGTAGGAACCAAGATAGCGCTGGACATCCTAGGGTCCACCAGAGAACCTAACATCTCACAATCACTCTCACAGATGTGAACAGCTATAGGTATCATATAGTCGTACAGTGAAAATAAAAAAAGGGATGACTAAAATTGGCCTTGACTGACGTCAACCAGGAGGTTCTCTGGTACTTTGGTAGGCCACTCCGATTCTGCACTTAAGGCACTGGTGTTTGCAAAGTATCATGAAATTCAATCCTTAAAAAGATAGCGTTGCCAACGATCTGTTTATGCAAGCCATTCTGCAGAGTTATTTCACTTACCCTACTTGCATCAACATGATGCAGTCGGCAAGACTCTCCAGTGCTCTCATTAACCAAATCAAATTGATGCCGGTAAGCAACGCAGATCATGTTGTCATTTTCCCCTGTAGGACCATCCACGAGGGTCATTACCACTGGAGGATCCGACAGACAAATTTCCTGCAAATTAACACATGAATATATTGAAGGGAGTCAGATTATAACTGGCACACCTGTCCAAAAAGACTGTTTTAAGGAAAACCAGATCTCCAGACATCTCCAGAAATTGGTTGCCCTCTGAAGTGATCTTAAGAAATATTTAAACCATACTTGTTTTTTAACATATCTCCTTCAAAAATCACTTACAGAATCATGTCAAGCTAAAAAATGGTTGGTCATCTAAAGAAACCTTGAGGAAAATCCTAATCAAAAAAATTACAAGAACTTTACAAAAACATTGGGTCTACTGTCATTTTCTCTAGTAAGTAAAACTGTGTCTTCTACTAAGTCATTTCTTGAAGGAACCTGAAGACATTTACTGGTAGATCTTTCTACAGACTTAATTGCCGCAGGCCAGTCAAATAAGACAAGGTGCACATGCAAAAAGAAAAGACTAGACGAGTAGACTTTATTACCATGAGAAATGTCATGGAAAATCTATGGACTTTTTTTGTCCTAGGGGAATTTATTATTTGTCACATTAATTTTCTTCAGTGTTAATAGTGTGAGGTTCCCATAAGCTGGAATTTTTGACAACTCTTTAGAATTGTTCTATAAATGGAGTGTTCCAGTCAAATATTCTGAAAGCAACAAAGAGATGAGATAAATTGGAGGAAAATGTAATTATGTACTTCTTAGCAGGAACCTGCTGCTAGTACGCCATATACTTCTGGATCATTTGGTAGCAATTATGTAAACCAAAATAACCAATTTCCATCACTTTAGAACATTAGATGGGGCAATGTAGTCAGCAAGAGCAGCTGTACAAAAATATCACACCCAAGTGATGTTGATTACATGACGTGGCTGTGTCCATTGACACATGCCACTGTTGAAACCTTGGAGCTACTACCACCTTTCAGATCCAAGGGTTAGATCCTTACCCTTATGTACTGGAATTCTTCCACAGGTGATTCT
Organism: Xenopus petersii; assembly: GCA_038501925.1. NCBI lineage: Eukaryota > Metazoa > Chordata > Amphibia > Anura > Pipidae > Xenopus > Xenopus petersii. The sequence goes on along the minus strand of CM076687.1, from coordinate 76,968,381 downwards.
GTAGAAGGGGACATCACTGTGAACCCTGTGAAACTGTTGATCTGCTTGTTTTTCCTGGTGATGAGCAGTAACTTGTTCCTAATGGCCGCTACTATTCTCAGCTCGTTACTGTGGTGGGTGTTTATAGCATACAAATGGCACCCTGCGTGGAGAGTAAAACAGATATTTGACAAGTAGAAAGTTATCTGCTATGCAACTTTGGGTCCTACAGCCCTGCTGATCCTGACTGTGTATTTAGAATTCGAGCTCTGAAGACATGCCTTGGCCTTGGTTTCAGTTCATTTGATTCCTTGAAAAAATACCTACCTTTTGTTTTTTCAAGTTTGTTTTCCCTGCATTCATATTTACTTTTCATAACCTGCTTGTCTTCCAAGCCCTTTTTGATGGAACTGAGTCTGAAGACGTAGAGGCGGGCTTCTTTCCCTGGGGACACAGAGTAGTGTTTTCATGTTGGTAGATATCAGCTGAAATTGAGACATGGCATAGACCTATTCTAAAGAAAATACAGGCCTGTTGCACTTCTTATGCATGCTGTGCCAGTAGATACATTTTAATGGGCACCTGCTGTGGTGCTACAACACATACAGTAGGTCCCATGGTCCAGTTCCTCTACGGAAGATACAAACAGTGAATATGAGATTTATATATGGCCACCCTTCTGTTTCTGAGGATGCTTCTTGTACTGACACCATAGCAACGAGTGGATATAAATATATACCAGGAATAGGTCCTCCAAATAGGTCCAGATAAAGGAAGTAGGAGGCAACTTTTAGAAACCAGTACCTCCCAACTTAAGCACAGGAGGTATCCTGGAAGTATTGTGCCCCCCCACCAGCATCACTTGACTTCACTGCTACACCAACAGGTAGAGTAATATGTAGAGAAGGGCCAAGTAAAGGAGAGAAGATGTTATAATATCTGATCATCTTGATTTGGCCCAGCCTGTTGGTGGCCATATCAGGTAAAGATCTTTAACTGATTTGGTCACAAATGTGCCATGATCCAACAGTCAGATCAAAACAAGGGCCATCAAGAAGAGACCACATCAGTGTGGGGGTCTCAAACATATCTACACACATAATTTGGCAATTCATTCTTACCTTTGTCTACTCTTGTAATTAAGAGGTCCAAATTCTCTAACACGTGCATTTGTTTGATCTGAAAGGTTTTGTCAAATACAGTTACCGATGGCTGTCCATCTAGGGAGAGAAAAAAAGCGAGTCGGGCATGGTGTTTGGTTGATGAATATACGCTATATGTTCATAATCATTCTAAAAATTGTAAAGGATTCTGCAAGACCAGAACATTCCTTCTCTGTATATTTGTATTTATAGATACACCAGGAGGTGCCACATTGTTTCCCTTAGACAGTACAGTATGAGGGTATAGCTTATTGTGTGCCCAGAATATTCCTTCTCTGTATATTTGTATTTATACATATGGGAGGAGGGAGGTGCCATATTGATTCCCTTAGACAGTACAGTATGAGGGTATAGCTTATTGTGTGCCCAGAACATTCCTTCTCTATATATTTGTATTTATAGATACTGCAGGAGGTGCCACATTGTTTCCCTTAGACAGTACAGTATGAGAGTATAGCTTATTGTGTGCCCAAAACATTCCTTCTCTATATATTTGTATTTGTACATATGGGAGGGAAGTGCCATATTGATTCTCTTAGACAGTACAGTATGAGGGTATAGCTTATTATTCTATACCCAGAAAGCAGAAAAGCAACATGGGAGTATTAATCCTCTTTAGCCTCCATTCACAGCGAGTCTCTTAAGAATTCTTGAGGGCTACAGGATTTCTTATTCGTATCCTTCCTCGGCAGCAGCTAAAAATAGCTTCTAATTGCTCCTGCGCCCGTAACATTAATAAAACAAGGGAAATAAATGAATCAATAAGAAAGCCCCAAAGAATCTGAGGGAATTTTAATGAGACGGAGGCTGGTATTGCTTAGCCACTCTCTCCGGCTTAATGTAACCACTTCAATCGCTCCCAGGAGAGGGATCCGTTTGGTTTGATGCAGGAATGCAAAAATATATGGATTTAGTGCTTTTCCTTTTTTAGGCAACTTATAACCCGTGTCACAATAGGCCGTGGCTTGCTTCTGTTGCGGAGGAGAATGGGAGTCAATGATCATAATGGGTGTGTGGGAAGGTTTTATGGCAATATGGCAGCTCCCACCTATAGGTTTAAATGCAGGCAAAAGCAATAAAACACATTCCTTTAGAAATTACGATAATGATATGTCCTCTTTGATCTTTCTCTTTTGTAGAGACATTGAACTGGACTCACCATCTATTAACAACACCCCGGCATCTGTGGAAACTAGAAGAGACTGCCCCCAGGAGTCACCCCCAAGCGCCTCATGAGCGAAGCTGTTGCAGAAACACTGGGATTCCCATGGCTGGAAGGAAAAGGGGGTTCATAAGCCCAAGCTACACCCACATACAAGCTAACAATAGAAAGTGGTGCATAGTAGTTATAATCAGAATTTTGCTTTATTAACAGTGGACCTGTGAATGCTATCAGCTGTTACTATAGGTTACTAGACCGCCCCCCCAGGGTATTTATAGAGTTATCGTATCTCTTTAAAATACATTCGCATCCTTTCTCGTCTCTTCCGTCGTACAGAAAACCGTACCTCTTTCCGGCACAGGCCTGTAGTCGCCAGACTTGTGGGGGCGTCCCCTCGGACAATGGTTTTCAGTTTGAGTGCCTGGTGAGAAAGAGAAAGGGATTTGTTAGCACAAGGTATGAGATCTGGTATCTGGAAACTCAATATCCAGATAACTCCGAATTACAGGAAGGTTGTCTTCCATAGACTCCATTATAATCCAATAACTGAAATTTTTTTAAAACTGATTTCCCATTTGCCTGTAATAATAAAACAGTAGCTTGTACTTGATCCCAACTAAGATATAATTAATCCTTATAGGAGGCAAACCAGCCTATTGGGTTTATTTAATGTTTAAATTACTTTTAAGTAGAATGAATTTATGGAGATCCAAATTACGGAAGGATCCCTTATCCGGAAAACCTCCTGTTCCGACCATTCTGGATAACCAAGATCATTTATTCAATATACATGCTCAGAAAATCTCAGACAATTTTATTGGTAGGTGTGTGGCCAGCAGTAATGAGGTATCCAAGCCCACAGATGCTAAACAAGCCAAGGTATCCGTCAATGAGACCCCAGCGACCCAATTTACCATTGTCGTCATAACCATAGACTCACCTGCCCAATCCTGGCAAACTCCGCCTGCCGGGCCTCTTCTTTCTTCCGGGCTGATTTGGGTGATTCTGGAAGCACATCGCTGAATGACCTTCTGTTTAGCATGTTCTAAACCCCCCAGAATAATTATCTTGATGAGAATCCAGCATAGAGAACCCACAGTGCTAATATTAAATGCACAAACACTTGTAGCCTATTGGCACATACAATTATTCCTGGGTTTTGAATAATAAATAAAAAATTTATAAGCATGTTCCTGGAGAACTGGAGAAAGAGCAATACCTAGGCTGACAGATTTTTATGTTATCTCTCTCTGTACAGGCTATGAGCAAACTTAGAGGCTGTTCCTGCTGAATTGTGCGTAGTACAGGGGAATACCTATGCTGTCATAGTTTTATGCGATCTCTGTACAATATAGAGGAAAAGTAATTCACCAGCACAACTTGGGTAATGCTGGCAGGGAAAACCCTAGCTAGTTTATTGTGGGGGTTCCGCCCGAAACGTTGCATTCCGCAATAAACTAGCAAGGGTTTTCCCTGCCAGCATTACCCAAATTGTGCAGGTGAACTACTTTTCCTCTATACTGATTACGGGGTTGCCGATTCCTCTCTCACCGGGCGCGGCAATTCGCATTGATCGGACAGGCAGGGTGTGCAAATGTAATCCTTTATGTCTCTGTACATGCTATGAGTAAACTTAAGGACTGTTCCTGCTGAATTGTGCTTAGTACAGGGGAATACCTATGCTGCCATAGTTTTATAGGATTTCTCTGTTCAGGCTATGAGCAAACTTAGGGGACTGTTCCTGCTGAATTGTGCTTAGTACAGGGGAATACCTATGCTGCCATTGTTTTATGTTATCTCTCTGTACAGACTATGAGCAGATTTAGGGAGCTGTCTCTGCTGAATTGAGCTTAGTACAGGGGGATACCTATGCTGCCATAGTTTTATAATATCTCTCCAGGGGCGGAACTACCGGGGGAGCAGGGGGTGCGAGCAGGCCAGGGCCCGCACCCCCTCAGGGCCCCCCGGCAGTCCGCGCGCCGCGCATATCCCGGCCAGTTCCGGGTTTACGGAGGGGGGCGGGGGGCCCGGCTGCGCGTCCTGTGCCAGGGCCCGCCCCCCTCTAGTTTAGTTTCTGTATCTCTCTGTACAGGCTATGAGCAAATTTAAGGGACTGTTCCTGCTGAATTGTGCTTAGTACAGGGGAATACCTATGCTGCCATAGTTTTATGGGATTTCTCAGTACAGACTATAAGCAAACTTAGGGGGTTGTTCCTGCTGAATTGTACTTAGTACAAGGGAATATCTTTGTAATTTTATAGGATCTCGCTGTACAGGCTATGAGCAAACATAGAGGGCTGTTCCTGCTGAATTAGATTTGTTGTTTATTATGCAATAATTTGTTTGTGGCTGGGGGTCCCTTATAAATATATGCTATAATGCTCTTTAAAATATAAATCTTATTAAGCAAGTTTCACTTTTTATGTGAAATTCTGCAATATTCTAGAACAGTCTGTCTCATGAGTAATTGTGATTCAATGTCTGGAAAGAAACGGAATAAAAAAAAGTGTTCCTCCTATTTTTTTTTTTCATTGGATCAGTATTTTATCTGCCGATTGATCTAATTCTAGGAAAAGAGTGCGGTGGTGGTGGGGGGGTCGGTAATTAAAGTGAGTTTCTCTACTGAGAATGCAGCTCCATCAGACAAAATGAATTATTTCTATTTCTGGAAAATAATCATTGAAACAGCAGCGAGCGCTTGGGCCCAGGGATGACACAAGTGTTTCATCAGGGAGCGCTTATTAATGTCAGCCTCTTGGGTTGATAGATGAGACCAGTGGAGACCTTTTGTTAACATGGAAAGAGTCGCTTGCCTGCTCTCATCACGGAAAACCAGAGGGTCCTGTTGCCAAGTGTACATAGAAATGTGGCTGGGGGAGATAGAAAGAAGAATTTTATGGATTTATGGCCAGATTTCTAGGTGCATAACTACTGCAGAAGCTGTATTTTTAAGAACATTCATTCTCTGTATATTTGTATTTATACATATGGGAGAAAGGAGGTGCCATATTGATTCCCTTAGACAGTACGGTATGAGAGTATAGCTTATTGTGTGCCCAGAACATTCCTTCTCTGTATATTTGTATTTATCCATATGGGAGGAGGGAGGTGCCATATTGATTCCCTTAGACAGTACAGTATGAGGGTATAGCTTATTGTGTGCCCAGAACATTCCTTCTCTGTATATTAGTATTTATACATATGGGAGGAGGTGCCATGTTGATTCCCTTAGACAGTACAGTATGAGGGTATAGCTTATTGTGTGCTCAGAACATTCCTTCTCTGTATATTTGTATTTATACATATGGGAGATGGGAGGTGCCATATTGATTCCCTTAGACAGTACAGTATGAGGGTATAGCTTATTGTGTGCCCAGAACATTCCTTCTCTGTATATTTGCAGACCTCCCAACATTTTGGAAATAAAAAAAGGGACAAAAAAGTTGCGTGTTTTTTGACCACGTCCATTTTTGTTGGCGCACCCCCCAATTACCATGTTCATTTTACAAAATTTGGGAGGTTATGAATGTTTGAAAATATTTCTGTGTTTTTTCAGTTATTAAAGTTTTGCTAATGAAGGTGAATTGCCCTTTAATCTGTAACTTTTGCCAAGAGACCTGTTATCTTATATTGTTACAATTACTTATTTGCGTATCTCAAAATTGTTACAAAAGTATCTTATCTGCTGCTCTGGCTGTTCTGGGCTCCCTGCCAAAAGCCAGTTAAGTTAGAAACTTTGTTTCTTTTTCTGGCTGTTCAGTGCAGAGAAAAACTGGACTTTCCAGTATAAACGAGGGACTGCCGGTTGAGCTGTCAAAAGAGGTACTGTCCCTCTAAAAATGGGACAGTTGGGAGGTATGTATTTGTATTTATACATATGGGTGGGAGGTGCCTTATTGATTCCCTTAGACAGTACAGTATGAGGGTATAGCTTATTGTGTGCCCAGAACATTCCTTCTCTGTATATTTGTATTTATACATATGGGAGGAGGTGCCATATTGATTCCCTTAGACAGTACAGTATGAGGGTATAACTTACTGTGTGCCCAGAACATTCCTTCTCTGTATATTTGTATTAATATATATGGGTAGGATGTACCAGATTGATCCCCTTAGACAGTACAGTATGATGGTATAGCTTATTGTGTGCCCAGAACATTCCTTCTCTGTGTATTTGTATTTATACATATGGGAGGAGGGAGGTGCCATATTGATTCCCTTAAACCAGGGATCCCCAACCTTTTGAACCCATGAGCAACATTCAGAAGTAAAAGGAGTTGGGGAGCAACACTAGCACGAAAAATGTTCTTGGGTGCCAAATAAGTGCCATTTGGTAGCCCCTATGTGGATTGTCAACCTTCATTGAGGCTCTGTTGAGCAGTGCGCCTGGTTTTTGTACAACCAAAACTTGCCTCCAAGCCTTGAATTCAAAAATAAGCACCTGCTTTGAGGCCACTGGGAGCAACATCCAATGGGTTGGAGAGCAACATGTTGCTCACAAACTACTGGTTGGGGATCACTGCCTTAAACAGTACAGTGTCCTGCACTTATAACAGGTGCTTTCTTGTGCCCATTAAAGTTCCCCTAGACATGACAGGAATCCATTGCCAAGATAACCACGTCTGTATATGGAATCCAAGCTATTGTCTCACCACCTGCTCCCTGATAACGTCTCAGTACAGTGTCAGCATAAGGATGAGTTTGCCTGGAATGTGAGCGTTGGCAGTGTAACAGTCCCCCAGCAGATGTTCTATGTAAGGAGGCGATCTGACAGATTTCAGCGTTGGCTACACAGAGGCAAAATATTTTGCAAACAGCTAAAGGCAAAACACAATAAATCAGGATTACCTTATGTAAATCTGGCATGAGGTCCTGGTAGAGAGATCGTATCAACATATCCAAAGTGCGCTGCCTTTTCTGGGCGAACGTTGGCGTTTCCAGAGTCGCTTTCTCACCATTAATTACTGAGAAAGGAAGGAAGTGGAATATAAAATGATTCTTACGGCATCATATCCCATCCACTGCCATGTTCTCCATGTTTAAAATGAGCAGTAGTCACAACCACAACAAATCCAGGAAAATATATCTTTTTTTAAATGAATAAAACAAACTTACATTTTACTAGCAGAAAATCCCTGAATTCCTGGTGGTCAGTAAAGACGGGCGGTGATGGGAGCGGAGGTCCAAACAGCGGAACGCTTTCTTCTGAAAATATTTTCAGCCTAGTCGGCAAAAACACACAATGCTATGTTGTATGTGACTCCCCTCCTAGTTTCTCCCACCCAATGTCCATTGTTAATGCCAGCCAGAGATAAGAATTCAAAATTAAATCTGCATGGCCAGGCTGTAGTACCTAGGAGTACCTGTTGGTGGCATCAGACCATCCATACAATGCTAGAGATTTTGGAGTGGGGAGTGCTATTTCCATTCACTATAAAGGTGACACCCACTTGATGATCACCCTGATAGGTCTTTGGTTCATCTGAACCAGATAAATGGCACAAGAACACATAGGTGGGCACTTACCTGTAGCTGTCATTTTGCTTATTATATCTGACTAAGGCAAAAATATCTTCAGTTGGCATTAAGGAAATCCATCTGGTTATGGTGTTTGGACTAATGACAGTAACTGGTTTACTGTGTATGACATTATTATACATATATATGAAACAGCTTAGAAGTGCATCGGCCAGAACTTCCATCTCAAGGGATAAGTGCCATCCATAAATTGTTTATGGGTTGAGGTGGACATTCACTGGCTGATTCTGGTGTCCAATCGATCATGCTGTGGGCTGATGGATACTGTATATGGTATGACCAACTTTTGTTGAGCCATTTAGCTGAGTCAACAACCCAAGCAATTGGAACTGCAGGAAGTGGAGAAGAGTTGAGGCTTCCTTATCTTGCATATCTGCCAATGCAGATAGAGACAGATAGGCCGCCAATGTTTTAGGTCTGCCAGGTATTTCTGGTTGAAAAGGATACGAGTGAAGTGGGATCGGATCATGGAAGGTTTGAAGGCTGATGAGGCTTCATCCCCCTCCTGGAACACTATGGTCACAATGTCATTCCCTATGTGACGTTTTCTTTCTACCTGAAGAAAACACAAGATACTTCATTGGTTGCACTAACCATTGACATTGCTAGGTGATCACCCAAGTCATCACCCTTTTTTAAACCAATGGGGTAAATTTCTGATCTTCGTGATCTAAAAGCCACCTATACAGGAGCACTAAATAGGTAGTTGTAACTGTGGACAACTGGTGGAATGATTAAGGATCTGTAGTTCCTGTAGACCTGTATATAATAACCATAAATATATCCCAAGGCGTCTTAGAGGAACCAAGTTTTATAAAAACATATGGAGAAGCATTTGGCAGAACACATATGTATTAGGCTAATGATGGCCTGTAGTCAATGGGAAAAATAATGCTTATTAAGTCTTCAGGCTGCCGACGGAGACACAAAGCAGAGCAAGTAGCCTGATAGCAGCACTCTGTGTATGACATTATTATATTTTATGAAGGGTGGCAGCTAGACACAAGTATCAGCTCGAATCAGTCTGGATCCAGCTCATCGCCTCCTATTCAGATGAATCTCATTGGTCATTACAAGCTCATCAGGGTATTAAACCAGACTAAAGTCCAGCCCGTTGCAAAGGAACAAAAGAATTGAAGGGAGCAGGCCAGGTGAAAATATAATTTTATTTAGAAGGCTAATGTCCTCTTAATCCAGGAAGAAAAATGAGTGTCTCCAATAATATGGTTTAGTTTTTCCGCTGGAGCCCAGCCGGATCAACCTTTATTTCAGAAATCTTACCAAGCAAAATCTTAGAGGGTGGTTACAAAAGTGAGGCTGATATCAACATTGGATTAAAGTCCTACATGGCTTTCAGAGGATTCTCGGTTTAAGTACCCTTAAAGGGAAAATCCTTTCATTAACAGCATAGCTGCTCTTGGGGAAGTGCCTCCAGGTATCCTTTCACCCTATCCACAAATAATCTATACAGTCCTTGTCTTACTTCCGCCGAGCCCACTACTAAATGTTCCTATCATCCCGGCACATGTTTAACCTGCTTCAGTAAATGCATGAATTGGATTTCAGTCATCCCACCAGGCGGCAGCTCTTTTAATGACATGACATGTCATGCAGGCTTTGATCAACCGTGCTTTGTGTTACCAAACTTTATCTCCCCCCCACCACTTTCACCGCTCGTCTTGTGATTTTTTTTGTTGATGCAGGTGCAACGTTATGAAACAGCCATGTGTAGAATATTGATAGGATCTGTTATATGTGATCAGTATTTTCTCATGTGCACAACACAGGAAACAGTCACATTGTCCTGGACTTGTCATGGTTAGGCCTCTAATCCTGGGTGTACAGGACCCTTGCCCTAGGGTGGGGTTTTGACTGATCATCCTGCTCCTCAACTCTTTTTACATCTTAATTTTGCTCATGAGTAAAAAAGGTTGAGGACCCCACTGCGTAGAGCATCATCATCATATGGTCACCATTATTGTAGAACGTTAATGCAACACTATAGTTTGCATTCCCTTGCCTTCATAACCCTTGCTGCCCCCCCCCCCATTCTCATGCTCCTAAAGATTCTGGGCCTTAGATCAGGTATACACCACATGCAGGATTTGGTTTGGGATGGGGTAAAATCCCACTACTTGCAGGATTTGGATTTGGTCAGACCCCAAGTGTCAGGTAAAGCAGTGCACATCTAAAGGATGATATAATTTTACTCATAAGTGGAATATAAAAATTAGGTATTTGGTTGAAACAGGGCTGGAACTAGGGGTAGGCAGAGTAGGAGCCCGTCTAGGGTGCAATTATTGGGGGCGCACTTTTAAGGGGAATTTTTTTTTCCTTTTTTAAACCTTGGCCTTTAATAGTTTTTCATTTTATAAACTGCCTGTTCCAACCCCCTCTTGCCTGTGATTTGTACTGTAGGCAGAAGCAATTCCCACCTCCAGTGTCAGACTGGGAAGCCTGGGGCCCACCAGGAAAGCAAATGTCAAGGGCCCACATATCACCCCCCTGTACCAAATAGCTTCACTGCCCTCTTTTCCTTTGTTATCTTCTATGTGAAAAATCTATATCAGTTTATAATGTCCTCTATAATGTATCTGCAAAGAGCAATCATGTCCTTACTATGCTCCACCTCTCTAAAGAAAACATGCCCAGTTTTGATCATCTCTCCCCATATTTTTAGGCCATGGGCACACGGAGCGTTTCCTCTGCTCCTCAGCCAACATTATTTTTTGCAGGCATGCACAGGGGAGGTTGTGTTTTTGCCCAACCTTCGTTGTACTCCGTGGCCCTGCACGTCACGTGAGTGGAAGCTATACTTCTCAGTGCAATTTTAATGAGGAGCGTAAGGTAGCTGATCTATTTCTCTCTGCCTGCAAAAAATAATGCTGGCTAAGAGGAGCAGAGGAAACGCTCCTTGTGCCCATGGCCTAACTGTTCCATTGATTTTACCAGGTTAAGGCACCAGTGAAACTTACTTTAAAAGGAAAAAACTTTTAAATAAAATTGAGCAATATGTTGGACAAGCCTGCTGTAATAACATTTTGTCCACTTATCCGCACCCTACTAACAGTAACACACAAGGGACATTGAAACAGATTTTTTACCCGGTGCCCCGGCAGGCCAGTCCAACCCTGCCCACCTCCCTCTTGGCTGCTGCTGGCACAGATACATATTTGGGGGCAATATGATAGATTTTTGGCTACTGCTGGCAGAGGTACAGATTGGGGGAGTGATTGGCTGCTGGCTCAGGAACATGGGGCAATTTGGTGGCTGTTGGCACAGATACACAGATATTTGGGGCAAAATGATGGATTTTTGGCTACTGCTGGCACATGTACAAATTAGGGGCAATATGATGGATTTCTTTGGCTGTCGCTGGCACAGATACAGATTGAGGGTAAGAATATGATGGATGTTTAGGCTTATGCTGGCACAGGTACAGACTGGGCGCTTGGGAGCAATCTGAAGGATTGACTGCCATTGGCACAGGTACATGGGGCAGCACGATGGCTGCTGGCACAGGTACATGGGCCAATATGAATGGTAAGGTCGGAAATACCTAGAAAAAAAGACAGGTGGCTGGTATGCCATGTCTCTATATGGGCTCCCAGTGGCTTGGACAATAGGGGGTGCATGATTATGATTATCTCTGTAAACCCCCCAGATAGGTCATATGTCCAACAATGTGAATGACGAAGCATCATATGAAACAGAGATGTTATTGGGCTGATCATATCCCATGAACTTACCTGCTGCTTGTTTTCTCTAGAGTAGGGTAGCATGGTGGAGACGTGGAACATGATTTCGTGCCCTTGGTAAACAGTGTAGATGGAATGTATTCCTGTTGTGTCATCTGCCAAGGAAATTATAATCCACGGGGTAGTAAAAGAAGGCACAGCTCACTTATTATTAAACACAGGTCAAACACCCATGTTGACATTTCAGTAATACATCGGAGCACCTAACTTGGCTCTCACGGTTTTCTCTCTTACATGGCCACTACCAAGATGGCAATTGTAATGACTGTGGGATTTTCTTACTTATATTCATATAGAAGCATGCCTCTACATGTTCATGGAATATAGGGATATATTGTTACACATACTAGAGCACCCAGTCGGGCCCGCAATCAATCCTGATTTCCTTACTTTTGGTGTCTAGACCTCCCCTGTAGCCAACCCAACTCTTCAACGTGATGGTGTCACCAAATAGGTTTAGCAATTTTTGGAAACTTTCACTTCCAGCCTCTAAACAAAAGAAAAAAAAGAGACAGAGAGAGAGAGGTATAAGAGGTATAAGAGAGGTATAAGCGAAAAGAATAACATGATGTCCCAAATTATTTTTGCATGCTCTAAGGCAGTGTTCCCCAAACAGGAGCTTGCGAGCAACATGTTGCTCACCAACCCCTTGGATGTTGGGGATCCAAGTGGATCATGTGCCCCATACTGTAAATTATAAGGATAGTAGAAGTCACTGAGGGGTTCTGTGACCATATAAAGGCACAAGGCTGCAGGCTGAGTTATACAGGGAACTCTGAGTATCACGCATGTATTATAAGGGATAATTTACCCCCTACTGTAAATAATAAGGATATTAGAAGACAAATATATCCCATTAATACTGAACTCTGTGTCCTTTTACATGCAACTATGTCTCATTTATTAAACAGCCTTTTCTTTGTCAGATTTTATTAACACATTTCTAGCATCACCACGGGTGTTAATGACTAACTCCCTATGTTAGTCTTTCCCATTAAGACATATGCAAATCAACAAGAGGGCTGAGAGAAAGCAAACAAAGAGGCAGAGCTTGCTGCTAAGTGCTCTTTAATGCACACAACATGTTTCGGGCCCAAAGCCCTTTATCAAGTGTAATCACACTTGATAAAGGGCTTTGGGCCCGAAACATGTTGTGTGCATTAAAGAGCACTTAGCAGCAAGCTCTGCCTCTTTGTTTGCTTTCTCTCAGCCCTCTTGTTGATTTGCATATACCTTACACCTGGAGCGGGGGTGCCTTGCTGAGATTGAGAGCATAGCTGCCAGTTCCCCAGTCATCCTGTTATATTTCCCATTAAGACCTAAGGTGTTTATATAATGTAATACCTTTAGGAACACTGTCAGGAGTGTTGTCTGAGTGTTTTTACTTTGAGATGTAAATGAGATACATTGTTATGATTGGTTTCTACAATCAGAATTTGGTGTTTTGCTTGTTTTAGTTTATACAAGGTTACAGATATATAGAAACATTGGGGTATCCTGCTATAGTTCCAGGGATACCCAGGGCACAAATAAGCACTCACCCCAAATCTCCTCCTAACTGGCCTTCAGGCTTGGCCCCCTTAGCTCATAACAAGGTTACAGATATATAGAAACATTTGGGGTAATAGTCACCCTGCTATAGTTTCAGGGGTACCCAGGGAACAAATAAGTACTCACCCCAAATCTCCCCCCTAACTGGCCTTTAGGCTGGGCCCCCTTAGCTCATAACAAGGGAGGGACTACTTAAGGAATCTCAGCACTTACTCATTGTTCTCACTTAAATGAGAGTATCCTGAACTGGGCATTGCAAGTGGAAATGAAGAGATGTATCATATACATGAATATGTCAGTGCCAAACCTCACCATTGCTGAACATCTCATCGTCTGTAAGCTGACCATCTTTGGCAAAGAGAACTCCAAACTTAAAATTCACTGAACCCTAGAAATATACAAAGAGCAACTCCATTATCATTTCAAACAGGATATTTGGTGCCAAAGTATCAAAATACAGTGCATGTTAAAGAGTCACTATAACCTTTAGGGTTTTCCAATAGCAGTGTGCTTCTTGCAGGGGTTCCATGTTTTACTTGCCATGCCTCTAATGATGTTAAACCACACCCCTGTATCTGTAAGGCCCCCCCCCCTTGTAATGGAATTGTAACTACCGGTAGATGTTTTCTGGATACTTTTGTATTTGGCCACATCAAAAACATATGGAATGGCTGCCACCCTAACCTAAAGTGAGTCTTGCAACCCTTTCTCGTGTCCATGAAGAAATACTCAAACTAAAATTTGGCAGAAAAAGGGCAATTACTACTTATTTACGTATCCCAGGGATATGCCATTGCCAGTTTTGCAATTTGCCTCCTACGCTCTGAAGCAGATGTTGAAGCAATCGCAGAGAATTATTTAAAAATATATAAATAAAGGACTGTAAATTGCACATAATTGGTTAAACTTAAGAAAATCCCCTAATTGCAGTGCGGCATGTAGGTTTGTAAGCATTGTATGGCTTTCAACGTCGAGCTAAACCTGGAATTTGCTTAATGGATCTGTGAGTGGAAAATTAACAGTTTGACTTACTTCTTGTTCTTCAAGAACCAGCAGGTCCTACGATGAGGACACAAAAACACAAGCATTAGGGAGGCAGGAAAAAAAATACAGAACGTATCAATTTCTTTACTTTCAGATGCACAGAATAGTGGATAAGTAAAGCCGTATTGTAAGTATAGGTCTCTCTGAATGGGCTGCCTCCACAAATTTACCAACCAGACTCCCCAAAACTCTTCTGTTCTACCGTATTTGGCCCCACTGTTTAGTGGGGTTGAAGGCCTTCATGTCTGGTCATATACCTTATAAGAAGAATTACCAAACACTCAAAGGCATGTAAAGTTGGCTGAACACCTGCGTGTTTATTCACGTCAGTGATGTAATGTTTTTTCGGGGGCGGACACCTTCGTCAGACATACAGATTAGCGTGCTCCCACATATCCTTATACTCTCATTAATTAGCCAATTAGTGACAATCAATGTGCAAAATCAATCCACCGGCCCTCATTAAAAGCTTGCCATGAAGCCAATTTATGAGAGTCCATAGAATCACCTCTTCAGATACCCTATATGAAAAAGACTCAACTGATATGGTTAAAAAGTTCGTAGAAAGAGGGTATAATAAGGAAAATGTAACACTGTTAAAAAGGAAGTACAAGTTATACCTAGACAGGTCACATTACAAAGAATTAAGAAAACAACTACAACGCAGGGTAGGATTCCCTTTATTACAACATACGATACACATACAAAAGCAATTCGGAAAACAATATCCAAATACTGGGGAATTTTAAAGTCGGACCCAAAATACGGTAAGTTATACAGCCAATTGCCATTGTTCTTATATAGGAGAGGGAAAAGTGTAGCAGATTATTTAAAATATAAATGACAGGGACATAAGGAAAAACATAAGGTAGCCCTAAAACTAAAAGGCACATTTTCATGCAGAAACTACGGACACTGTAATGGTATTATTCAAGGGGAGTATGTTGAACATCCCCTTAAAGGAACAAAATACCCGGTAAAAGACTTCTTTACATGCGACAGTACCAATATAATATATTGCATTAAGTGTCCTTGTGGACTAGCCTATATAGGCCAGACAAGTAGAAGTCTAAAAAGAAGATTAAATGAGCACAAATCAGTAATCCGTAACTATGCACCCACAAGGGAGGAAGAGAAATCAGGCACACAAAGGAAAAAGAAAGAAATGACCCTGGCACGGCATTAGAATTAGCCAACTAAGGTGGCAAATACTAGAGAAAGTATGTGGGAGTAGCGAAAAGGAAACTGTTGCAAAGGGAATGTTTCTGGATATGGCTCCTACAAACAAAACAGCCTAGAGGGTTAAACGAAGAGTTTAATATAAACTGTTACCTATAAACTGACAATTGTAACAATATTGTTTCTCTCTTGGCCATCTAAATGTATCATATTCTTTTCCCATAGATTCTTTCAATGAATGAGCAGCTACCCAGGGAAAGCTTTGAACCAGGGTGAGGTAGAATTTCCTATATTTAACCCAGTTACCATAATCTGTAGATTTCAACTATTTAAAGTGTTCGGTAAAGCCATTTGGTTTTGTTCATTTCTGAACATTATCCGGATGGTCTCCACAAAGTGATTGGACATTGCTATACTTTATATTATATTTTATGTACGAGTATGGAATTCATGTGAATTTTTTATGCCCTTTTCACTCTTTTTTCTAATTGATTTTTCCATATGGACTATACAAAGAAAGAGACTCATACAACAATAGAAAAAATGAGAAATATACGATTTAAATGTTTTGAATGTTTTGAATTTTGCACATTGATTGTCACTAATTGGCTAATTAATGAGAGTATAAGGATTTGTGGGAGCACGCTAATCTGTATGTCTGACAAAGGGGTCCACCCCCGAAACGTTATATCACTCACGTGAATAAACATGCAGGGGTTCACCCCGCTTCACATGCCTTCGAGTGTTTGGTAATTCTTCTTATACTGTATTATCGGAGAGGTGCCAACCTCTTTTCCAAACACCAGGCAGGACACTTGGAGAGGCTGGGAAGATAGATATCGTATTTGCATGGTCATGTACCTTGCAACCTGGGGAGGTGGAAATGTTCAAGGATCCTACTCTTACAGTGTGGCTTTACTTCTCCTGTGATAATCTGTGAGTGAATCAATGGGTTTACCTTTTGGATCTCTGGATTGAGAATTTCCCTGGGGCTTTTTTCAAATCTGTCAAGATTCATGGCACTGGAATGAAACCGGGGATATTAAGTGGGGTTCTAAGGCAAAACAAACATGTTGCTTTATCATATGGCTTAGATTTTCTGTGGGTAATGTGGCTGAAATGTGGGTGGATGGGGTCTGCTGCCATCTTGCCTTGTTGTTGCTATATCTTGCCAATTATCTTTTTCATCTTCTACTGTCACTAGCTTGCTCTACTGTTTCCATAGTGCCTTACTATGAACATTTTGTTTTACTGTATAAGCCTTGCCCTAATGTTGCTACCTCTGACTACTGTTTTGGCTTGGCCCTTACTGTCACATTTGTCTACTATGATTATATTCCCTTACTGTCACCATCTTGTCCTCCCATATTTGTATCCCCCTACTATCAAGATCTTGTCCTGCTGTCTTGTCTTCTCCAACTGTTGCCTGTCTTATGATCAAGATCATATTCTACTGTCTCTATCTTACAATAATGTTGGCCATCTAGTCCTGCTGCCTCCATTATGTCCTACTATGTCTGTCTTGTTCTGTTATTCTGTCTTCAACTTCCTCTACACTGAAGATGTTGTCCTCCTGAGTCTGTATTGCCCTACTATCAAGATATTGTCTTACCATCTCCATCTTCTCCAACTGTTGCCAGTCCTATGATCAAGATCTTATTCTATGGTCTCCATTTTGCAATAATGTTGCCATCTGGTCCTGCTACCTCCATGACCTACTGTCTCTGTCTTCAACTTCCCCTACTTCAACTTTCCTTTCGACCAAGATCTTGCCTTATCGTCTTCATCTTAATACTGTCGCTATCTGTCCTACTGCCCCCTTCAGGACCTACTTCTTCATCTTTCCACACTATCACAATCTTGTTCCACTCTGTCCATATTGCTCTATTGTCTTCTATAGGCTTCTTCTCCATTGTCCCCTGCTCTTATTTCCTACAACTGGCTCTGCAGTGACCAATATCTGTGGGGCCGGGGTCACTCTAAACACAGTTGCGATTTTAATAATAACAACAACGCACTTGCCTTAAAATAGATTTCACTGATAAGGTTTTTGTGGGGCAGTATGGAAGGCATATTTTCTGTGTACCCTGGAAGACACACAAATCAAAAAAAATCATTCCATTTTATCTTAATATATTAAGACACTACCTGGAATTGCATTTGTTACCCTTTTACTCCTATGCAAAATGCCGAGCAATGTTCTCTACACAGGCCCGGATTTGTGGAAAGGCCACCTAGGCCCGGGCCTAGGGCGGCAGGATTTTAGGGGGGCGGCATGCTGCCCAACCACATCCACATTGGTTCAAAAATACTGGGTACAATAATTTTTTTAATTTTCGGTGCGCCAATCCCCATTGCTCTAGTGCAGATGATGAAAATTTGCACGAATAAAGGGGAGGCGACAGGGGCGATGAACGGTAGTTGGCCTAGGGGCGTCCACCATGTAAATCCGGCCCTGTCTCTACATTAAATGTGCAACCCTTCTTAACAAAATAATTGAGGGATTACTCTAGGCAAACCATTACTCAATGTTGCAGCATTAAATTGTTTACTTACAGTTTTCCTCCATAAAATTGCTCTGTATTGTGGAACCCGCTGATTGTTTTGGTCAGAAAGTACCACGGAAAGAAAAAATGGGTTCTTTTCTGCATCTGTTCCAACATAGTTCTGATGTACTACAAAAAAAGAACACATAGATCTCAGTTCATATATCAGCAACAGACTGTTCTGTGGGAAATTATTATAGTAGGGAGAGGAGGTGCCTATAGTAAAGGTGGGATAATAGTCTCTGGGAAGGGTGTGTGACTGTGGGATAGCAGGTATAGTAGGAAGAGATGGTGCCTGTAGTAACAGTGGGATAATAGTCTCTGGAAAGGGAGTGTGACTGTGGGATAGCAGGTATAGTAAGGAGAGATGGTGCCTATAGTAACAGTGGGATAATAGTCTCTGGGAAGGGAGTGTGACTGTGGGATAGCAGGTATAGTAGGGAGAAATGGTGCCTATAGTAACAGTGGGATAATAGTCTCTGGGAAGGGAGCATGACTGTTGTATAGCAGGTATAGTAGGGAGAGATGGTGCCTGTAGTAACAGTGGGATAATAGTCTCTGGGAAGGGAGTGTGACTGTGGGATAGCAGGTATAGTAGGGAGAGATGGTGCCTATAGTAGCAGTGGGATAATAGTCTCTGGGAAGGGAGCGTGACTGTCGTATAGCAGGTATAGTAGGGAGAGATGGTGCCTATAGTAACAGTGGGATAATAGTCTCTGGGAAGGGAGTGTAACTATAGGATAGCAGGTATAGTAGGGAGAGATGGTGCCTATAGTAACAGTGGGATATTAGTCTCTGGAAAGGGACTGTGACTGTGGGATAGCAGGTATAGTATGGAGAGATGGTGCCTATAGTAACAGTGGGATAATAGTCTCTGGGAAGGGAGCGTGACTGTTGTATAGCAGGTATAGTAGGGAGAGATGGTGCCTGTAGTAACAGTGGGATAATAGTCTCTGGGAAGGGAGTGTGACTGTGGGATAGCAGGTATAGTAGGGAGAGATGGTGCCTATAGTAGCAGTGGGATAATAGTCTCTGGGAAGGGAGCGTGACTGTCGTATAGCAGGTATAGTAGGGAGAGATGGTGCCTATAGTAGCAGTGGGATAATAGTCTCTGGGAAGGGAGCGTGACTGTCGTATAGCAGGTATAGTAGGGAGAGATGGTGCCTATAGTAACAGTGGGATAATAGTCTCTGGGAAGGGAGTGTAACTGTAGGATAGCAGGTATAGTAGGGAGAGATGGTGCCTATAGTAACAGTGGGATATTAGTCTCTGGAAAGGGACTGTGACTGTGGGATAGCAGGTATAGTATGGAGAGATGGTGCCTATAGTAACAGTGGGATAATAGTCTCTGGGAAGGGAGTGTAACTGTAGTATAGCAGGTATAGTAGGGGGAGATGGTGCCTATAGTAACAGTGGGATATTAGTCTCTGGAAAGGGACTGTGACTGTGGGATAGCAGGTATAGTAGGGAGAGATGGTGCCTATAGTAAAGGTGGGATAATAGTCTCTGGGAAGGGTGTGTGACTGTGGGATAGCAGGTATAGTAGGAAGAGATGGTGCCTGTAGTAACAGTGGGATAATAGTCTCTGGGAAGGGAGTGTGACTGTGGGATAGCAGGTATAGTAAGGAGAGATGGTGCCTATAGTAACAGTGGGATAATAGTCTCTGGGAAGGGAGCGTGACTGTCGTATAGCAGGTATAGTAGGGAGAGATGGTGCCTATAGTAACAGTGGGATAATAGTCTCTGGGAAGGGAGTGTAACTGTAGGATAGCAGGTATAGTAGGGAGAGATGGTTCCTATAGTAACAGTGGGATATTAGTCTCTGGAAAGGGACTGTGACTGTGGGATAGCAGGTATAGTATGGAGAGATTGTGCCTATAGTAACAGTGGGATAATAGTCTCTGGGAAGGGAGTGTAACTGTAGGATAGCAGGTATAGTAGGGAGAGATGGTGCCTATAGTAACAGTGGGATATTAGTCTCTGGAAAGGGACTGTGACTGTGGGATAGCAGGTATAGTATGGAGAGATGGTGCTTATAGTAGCAACAGGGACCAACTCTAAATATAGTGCCTTAGCCCAATAAAGTTCAGTTAAGATAGCACAGAATTATTTTGGGTGGTTAGAACACATGGCTAGTGGTATATAAAGTAGCATTAGCAAATGGGTATATTTACAGGCAAGCTGTAGGATGTGTTTGCTCCTAGATGTGTTTGCTCCTAGATGTAGAATAACTGCCTCCTTAAGAGGAACTGAAAAAGAGCATTTGAGTAGCAGGATGAAAAGAAGAGGAAGAGTCTGTGCGTGGGTTGGGTTTAATAAGGAATAGTGAAATTTCCTGCTGGATGTTGTTGTGTGTTTGGGGTCTGTATGAACGTATAATCACCTTTTCCTAGAAAATATTTGAAGTACCATCTGGTGTGATACTCTGGGTTTTCCAAATGAACATCTGTTCTTCTCCAAGTACCTGGCGTATAGTCTATACTCTGAAAAAAGGACAAACAGCGGGGTTATTGTCAAGAGTCCCATGTAGCAACTGTATCTATGCAAACTGACAGCACAATCACCTAGCAACAGCACCATCCCTAACAGCATTACCACATACTGCCTAGCAACAGCAGCACTGCAGAGCAAAAGCACAGCCACACAAAATAATGCCATGTCTCGGCAGAACACCATGCCATTCTTGGCACAAAGGGTTCTGCTTAAGGTTAATGATGGGAGGAAAGGTGCTTGATAGTACTGCTCCCTTGCCTTAAACATAACCTACCGAGTATATCTACTCTTTAATTGGGACTAAGCTCAGATATAGATGTGGTGAAGGAACCCAAACCTTTTTTTCAACATCAAAGGGGGAAGATGAAACAAGATTTTTGAAAGGAAGAACCTTTTCGCTCCACAGAGCAATTTAAGTTCCATTTGTGCTGTAAGCTCAATATAATTATGTATATCCTTTGGAGTATTAAGGGCATCACAGGTACACTACAACAGCAATGGAATTGGCTTCCCCTTCCACTCACAATCAGTGAGATGTCAAGGAAAAAAATGGTGCTTCTGTCCCACACTTCCTACCTTCCAATCGCTTCCAATCTTTCCTTGCTATCTCCCATACTTCCTACTTCCACTCGTTCTTCTGTCACCACATTCCCTTGTTATCATCAGTACCTCCTACCAGCCATTCATCCTTCTTTTACCATCTTTCCTTGCCATCTCCAATACTTCCTACTTCCACTTGTCCTTTTGTCACCATCTTTCCTTGCTATCTCCCATACTTACTACTTCCACTCGTTCTTCTGTCTCCATCTTCCCTTGCTATTTCCCATATTTCCTACCTGCCATTCATTTTTCAGTCACCATCTTTCCTTGCTATTTCAAATACTTCCTACTTCCACTTGTCCTTCTGTCACCATATTTCTTTGCTATCTCCCATACTTCCTACCTGCTATCTGTTCTTCTGTTGCCATTTTTCCTTGCTATCACCTATTCTTCCTACCTGTCATTCATCCTTCACCATCTTTCCTTTCTACTGTAATTCCCTTACTTTCTATATGCTATTCG
This sequence comes from Xenopus petersii, assembly GCA_038501925.1. Classification (NCBI taxonomy): domain Eukaryota; kingdom Metazoa; phylum Chordata; class Amphibia; order Anura; family Pipidae; genus Xenopus; species Xenopus petersii. The sequence continues at coordinate 76,946,906 of CM076687.1, read as the reverse complement.
TCCTTCTGTCACCATCTTCCATTGCTATCTCTCATACTTCCTACCTTACACTCGTTCTTCTTGCTATCTCCCATACTTCCTATCTGCTATCCATCTTTCTGTCACCATCTTCCCCTACTATCTCCCACACTTCCTACCTTCCCCTTGTCCTTCTGTCACCATCTCCTCTTGCTATCTCCCATACCCCCTACTTCCACTCGTTCTTCTGTCACATCTTCCCTTGCTATCTCCCATATATCCTACCTGCTATCTGTCCTTCTGTTGACATCTTTCCTTGTTATCATCAGTACCTCCTACCAACCATTCATCCTTCTCTCACCATCTTTACTTGCTACTGTATCTCCCTTACTTTCTATCTGCTATTCATCGTTCTGTCACCATCTTCCATTGCTATCTCTTATACTTCCTACCTTCCACTTGTCCTTCTCTCACCATCTTCCCTTGCTATCTCCCATATCTCCTTCCTGCTATCCATCCTTCTCTCACCATATGTCCTTGTTATCTTGTGTACTTACTAACTGCCATTCATTTACTTCTCACTATCTTTCCTTATAATCTCCTGTACGTATTAGGGTAAGGTCACACTGAGTGTTTCGGGGAGATTTAATCACCTAGCGAGGAAACTTCAGACGACTTTGGAAACGAATCGCTGTGTGTGCTTAGCTTCGGTGATTTTTTATTTTAGCCAGCACAAGAGTGAGGGAAAGCATGCGGGGAGATTGGTCGCTGCAAAGACGAGGCGAGTAGTTGCAAGGCAACTAAATCTCCCTGAAACGCTCAATGTGACCTTACCTGCCATTGCAGCTCCACATGGTGCCAGTATATGCACCCCACTATCTACTGTATGCCTTAAAGGCATGTACTGTACCTCTAATCTGATTATAACAATGACAAAAAAATTAGAATGCAGAAGGAATTTGTGGGGCGTTCAGTGTGTCCCCCTTACAAAGACTGAGTGACCAACCACACGCTGCTGCAGTCACTGTCATGTCTAAAATGCAAAAAAAAAGAAAGAGAGAGAGAAAATCAGCTGGTCATCCATTCTGTGATGCATGGAGGATGCTGATGTAAAAGTGATTTATCTGCCTGACACACATGACCTTCTCCCTGGCTGTAAAGTAATGCTTGTTTCATATTCATAGCAGCAGTCTGGCTCTTCTATTGCTGCATTAAGACAGTCATCAGCCATTCAGGGGGTGTAATGCTGCCGGATCCTCTGCTCAATGCTGGTATCCTGAGTGCAGCAGCTTGGGGGAAACCAGGGAGCTCTTAAGAGATTGCCTGGTAAGTGCTGTAGGACAGGTTCCTTTAAAGGACCAGTAACTAACACCAATCATATATACCATATATACCCTTTTTTTCTGCTTGATGGTGAGACTTAGCAAACCTGAGTCACGGGGTTAAATCCTGTTCTAGTTCAGGAGTGCCCTGGGCAGTACCAGTAATCAGCAGAATCCTCACAATCTTTCAGCATCGACAGGGAACGGCTCCTTAAAACCCTACAGACAGCTTAAGCCGAGGCGTCTAATTAAACATTTGCTGCACACGGCAAGATTTCCCATGCTGCACTGGCCCAGGCTCTGTTGTGTTTTAATCCTTCCTGCCCCATATTAAACAAAATGCTGTACGGCTGATAGGGGAAGCCCACGGAATATCAAAGAGAAGCAAAGACTTGCTAAGAACAGAAAAAGAGGAAACATGATGCTTTAATTCTGGGCAGTCCCTGGGTGCCAGAAGCTTTAAAAAATATTGTATTATTAATTGATTATATATTATACATTATTATAATGCAAGACAACAATGAATAACCTTGCAAAATGTGTTCATATCAATGGTGCTAAGTAATGTCACTGGTTATGAGCAATTAAAGCAATGTCACTTGTCAAATCAGATTGAATTAAAACATGGGAATACTAAAAATATCCTTCGAATATACAGTAGAGGGTATATTATCCCTTATTATACATGAGTGATACTCACAGTTCCCTGTATAACTCAGCCTGCAGCCTTGTGCCTTTATATGGTCACAGAACCCTTCTGTGACTTCTAATATCCTTATCATTTACAGTAGGGGGTACATTATCCCTTATAATACATGAGTGATACCCAAAGTTCCCTGTATAACTCAGCCTGCAGCCTTGTGCCTTTATATGGTTACAGAACCCCTCAGGGACTTATAATATCCTTATCATTTACAGTAGGGGGTACATTATCCCTTATAATACATGAGTGATACCCAGAGTTCCCTGTATAACTCAGCCTGCAGCCTTGTGCCGTTATATAGTCACAGAGCCCCTCAGTGACTTATAATATCCTTATCATTTACAGTAGGGGGGTACATTATCCCTTATAATACATGAGTGATACTCAGAGTTCCCTGTATAACTCAGCCTTGTGCCTTTATATGGTCACAGAACCCCTTTGTCACTTTTTATTTTAGTTGCTGGGGTCAGAGACCCTGACAACCAGATTAGTTATTAGGGTGATACAAAATATTATATATAATAAATTATTGTTATTACTGTACATCATCTGAGGAGCCGTTCTCCACTCGAAATCTCCCAGCCCTCTGTATGGCTCCATCTGCATCACTAGATATGAGCTGAAACAGAACAGAGGAAAGGGGAAGGATTATTTAAGAGAATAAGAACCATATGTACGAATACAAATATACAGAAAAGGAATGTTCTGGGCACACAATAAGCTATATCCTCAAATTGTACTGTCTATGGGCAACAATATGGCAGCTGACATCCATATGATTAAATACAAGCTTACCAAATCTGTATACAAAATGGCCATTTAAAATAACAAACAAGAAATTCTCATGAAACACAATTTATTTGCCATATTTCATTCAGTGCAGAAATACAGATCTAAATGTAGATTTGTCAGGGTGCCAGGAGACTTTTTTTTTTTATTGGGAAGTGAAAAAACCCAAAGTCATAAGCGGCAAGATCTGGCATTGGTTCAGAAACCGCATTAATAGCGTGCTGCGATAAAAAGGGCTTTAGAAACCCGGCCAAGGCTCCTTCGGAACTAATCCTACCAATCACAGCTGCCAGATAAGAGCCAGAGAGATGGTGGAGAATGCTGTTTCCCTGCGTGAGAAAGGAAAGAGAGAAATAATCTGCAAGGGGTTGAGTCATTAAACGTGGGGTGACCCATTTGGCACAACTCTAAGGAGGCACAGAACTCACTCTGTGTGTCGGTGCTAAAGGGGAACTTTGAATGGAAGAGAGTAGCAGTGTGATTCTATATGTGTCCCCATTTGCTGCTATTGATCTATAATGATCTGGGATGTAAGGCTTCGTGCTAATGGATGTCACTACTAGACTAGTGAGGGAACTATACTAGAAACAGCAAAGGGGAATGGCAGCTCCTGACAACAAAGGATATTTAAAAATCCCATTGTATAGGGCTGCTGTGCCACCTGCTGTAGCAAGCGGGAGCAAAAGAAGAAAACCGAGGGCCCCCGGTGTAGGATATGATTATGTGATTATGCAATAAAATAACTGCCACTGTTTCAAGTCCCAGGGTTTGCTAATGGATTATTGCATAGAATCATTTGGGCTAAAGGATACTATGGCAGACTTCCCCTTTAAGCGTTTGATTTCTAACTCCTGTATACTATTTTTTTGCCCATTCTCATTTGAAATGGTGATGTTGGCTCATCTGGCATATGTTCTGTGCGGGCAAAAGCTCTAACACAATTAGGCGTGCTGACTAACAACATTAGTTCCTAACTGCACAGTGAGAAGCCTGCTAAGGCTCAGGACTGCCGCACACCTCTGCAATGTATCATGTCTCCTTGTCTGCTGGAATGGAGCCTCAGACTGCAAATTTAGCCAGGGGGTTATCCCATGAATCATCCTAATTATTCCCCCCTCATTGTCTAGGTGGTCTAGTTTATCTGACTCAGGAAGCAGCACATAAATCTCTATTATCAAGTATTATAAGGGATAATGTACCCCCTACTGTAAATGATAAGGATATTAGAAGTCACTGAGGGGTTCTGTGACCATATAAAGACACAAGGCTGCAGGCTGAGTTATATACGGAACTCTGAGTATCACTCCTGTATTATAAGGTATAATGTACCCCCTACTGTAAATGATAAGGATGTTAGAAGTCACTGAGGGGTTCTGTGACCATATAAAGACACAAGGCTGCAGGCTGAGTTATACAGGGAACTCTGAGTATCACTCCTGTATTATATGGGATAATGTACCCCCCTACTGTAAATGATAAGGATATTAGAAGTCACTGAGGGGTTCTGTGACCATATAAAGACACAAGGCTGCAGGCTGAGTTATATACGGAACTCTGAGTATCACTCCTGTATTATAAGGGATAATGTACCCCCTACTGTAAATGATAAGGATATTAGAAGTCACTGAGGGGTTCTGTGACCATATAAAGACACAAGGCTGCAGGCTGAGTTATACAGGGAACTCTGAGTATCACTCCTGTATTATATGGGATAATGTACCCCCCTACTGTAAATGCTAAGGATAGAAGAAAGCGTTTGGGGCAGACAGAGTAGATGGGGATGGGAATCAAGTGACCAGGGATAGGGCTGGGGAGAAAGTGGGTTAAGTGAAAGGTGGATGGTGTGAATGCTATGAATTCACCTTAGAGAATTATCACAGTCTCCAATACCCTCCCCGCTCTTGGCATTGTCTAACCCACAGTTAGAGGCTCTCCCTGCATATCACAGGGATAATTAGCAGCCAGAGCCTGTGCAGAGAAACAAATTGGTTCTATACAGTGGGGGGGTGTGTGCTTTATCTCTGTGCGCACAGATGCATTGCGTCCTAACACAGGGGCCAATTTGTCGGTTATTGATGTCTGCACAAAGCAAGATCCTGTTGTTACTGCAGATATATATTCTTATAAAGATATCCAACACAGCCATTACCTTTCTGCAGGGAATTACAAGGCAGAAATATAAGCACCCCACCCAAAAATAGAAAAGGGATGATCTGGGCAAACAATCAACAACACCCTTACAGTATGGCAGCTCCAACTATTTTTGAAACATATGAGGCACACTGAATGTAATAAAAGAAAGAAAGCAAGCATTACAGAACAGATGTTAAAAGCCTCAGGCTTTACTTCCCCTTTAAAAGAACAGACTGGCCCTTTTTTTCTGTTCACATTTATTCATTTCTAGAGAATAAGGTCATGCCAGCCTATTCAACAGAAGCAGTCACTTGCAAAAAAAAAAAGTCAGCTTTGCTGCTCCCAGGTACGGTAGAGAGTACAGTAAATCCAGAATATCATTAAAGTAAAGTAAAAAAAATCAAAACACGGGCCAGCACTCGTATTTTTTTGTCTGTATTAAAGGTCATCTGTGTAGAAATATATCCTTGTTAAACAGTGAAAATTAAAATCAATACACTTTGCTGCCATGGAAGGCAGCCAAAAATGGATTCCTAGACCTCAGGCACAGGGTCTATCAGCAGATCTGCCAGATGTTTGCAACCCGCAGTATTAGGTCAAGCCCATTTGTTGTTTAAAGGGAATACTGTCATCAAATAACAGCTTATAGTATTCCATTCCATTTTTCAAACAAGCGCTCATAGTGTCCTGTTATATTCTGTCCTTTCAGACTTCATCTGTTTATGTGTTTGTCCTACATCAGCTTAGCCTTCTTATCCCTCCCACTCCCACAACTGAATAAACACAGGTGTCTCCTGACATTTTTTGCAAATAAAGATCCTGATCTCATCCTGCCTTGTGTCTTTTGAGACGTGTCTCCAATCCTGGAGTCTAGAGACTCTGCCATAAAGCAAAACTTGACTGCTGATTTTTTGCCAAAGAGAAAGTAGCAGTTCCAGAGCTAGAAAATACATACTGCATTGTGAAATACCCATCCCCACCAACCACCAAACTTTTCCCAACCTCTGGTTGTTGAACCCCCAACTGTGACTACTGTTATACAACAAAACCATGATGCCTAAACTCACAGCACTATGCTGCATACCACCCAAACAAGTCTGGGTGGTAAGGCTCATTAAAGGAGAAGCAAAGGTTAAAACTAAGTAAGCCTATTCAGAAAGGTCCACCTAAACATACCAGTAAACCCTTAAAGTAGTGCTGCTCTGAGTCCTCTGTCAAAATAAACACAATTTCTTTCCTTCTGTTGTGTACACATTGGCTTCTGTATCAGACTTCCTCCCTTCAACTTAAACCTCCTTGCCCCGGGCATGAGCATGCTCAGTTTGCTCCTCTTTGCCCCCCTTCTTTTCTGTAATCTGAGCCCAGGGCAGGGAGAAACTCAGTTCAAAGAAAGAAACAAACTGCTTCCTCAGGTTTAAGAAAGAAGTCAAAGCAATCCCAAGTAAAATATTACTTGGTCAGTTTAAAGAAGCAAGTTAAAGCAGTTCAAAGTAAAACAGAATCTGCTTCCCCTGGGTTTAAGGAATACCATAAGTCAAATCAGTTCCAAGTAAAAAAATCACACTGCTTTCTTGCCTTTAAAAGCAAGTTGAAACAGTTCAAAGAAAGAAACAAATGGCTTCCTCAGGTTTAGGCAAGAAGTCAAAGCAGTTCTGAGTGAAAAAAAGCAAACTTACCTCCAGTTCAAGAAAAAAATCAAAGCAATTCCAAGTAAAATGTTTCTTTGTCTGCTTTATGAAGCAATTTAAAGGAGTTCCCTCTTGGTTTAAGAATATATATATATATATATATATATAGTCAAATACAAGAGTCCTCTGCACTCAACCCATTATCAATATATTTAAGACAGAGACATGGACAGGAGCAGTGACCAGCTCCATGTTGTAGCTCCCACCCTTCCCAGCTATAGTCAGGTGATCCCACTGGTGTCTAATAAAAGGGCAGCCAAGTATGGGGGTTTACTTTGAAAGCAGCTAGTAAGTTGCAGGTAAAACCTAGTCCCTTTGTAAAATGTATAATGAAGCAATAGAATTCTTAATGAATCAGATAAAATTGAGCATAGGACTGGCCAGATATGGGATGACTTTGACGTAGTTGGCCAGCTTAAATATATTGCAATATATGGACAAACAATCCCTGTTTTGTTTAAAGGGTAAGGCATTTTTCAGTAGCAGTATGCACAAAATGTCTCTGTCTTAAATATATTGATAATGGGTTGAGTGCAGAGGACTCTTGTATTTGTCTATATGTATTTTGTGGTCACACCCTCATTGCACCCCCGCCTAATGGTTTTAAGAAATAGTGGTGAGCACAACTTTCCCTTGTTATATATATATATATATATATATATATATAACAAACAAGCTATAGTCAGGTGATCCCACTGGTGTCTAATAAAAGGGCAGCCAAGTATGGAGGTTTACTTTGAAAGCAGCAAGTAAGTTGCAGGTAAAACCTAGTCCCTTTGTAAAATGTATAATGAAGCAATAGAATTCTTAATGAATCAGATGAAAATTGAGTGTAGGACTGGCCAGATATGGGATGACTTTGACGTAGTTGGCCAGCTTAAATATATTGCAATATATGGACAAACAATCCCTGTTTTGTTTAAAGGGTAAGGCATTTTTTAGTAGCAGTATGCACAAAATGTCGTTGTCTTAAATATATTGATAATGGGTTGAGTGCAGAGGACTCTTGTGTTTGACTATATATATATATATATATATATATATATATATATATATACAGTATATATTTCTGTATCCAAGACTTAATACATTAGCTATTTACTGCACCAGAAGCCTATTTAAACACAATTTATGTTTTCAAAATACCTAACGAGGAGGCTCAATCTTGCATTTCTTACCAATCCATATGTAGTTTAAAATAATATAATAATGAATCACAATTGCACACCCCTAGTATGGCTAGGCAAAAATGGCCTACTGAATAAACATGTTCTTCCATAATGTACATTGTGTCCATGCCCCCCTGCAGTGCTTCTATAGACGCAGTGTTTCCCAGTAGACTTCAGCATCTCCCTAAACAATCTTTAAAAGCTTTAAAATGGATCTTGCAAGTGTTCTCTGGGATCAAATTTCCATTTGACTTCCATTGGTCTAATATTTTATCAAGCAGAATGCTCGCAATCAAAAGCACTTTTGAACGTTGGCATGTCAAAGAGTGTTCTGAGCAAGGGACGTTCATACTAAAGCTAATCAGAGAACTAGAGAGCCCGTCAAAAGCTATTGAGCATGCATGGATATGGAGTTTATGAACATTGGTTTTATTTTTTCTATTTTTTAGTTTACATAAAGCAATATACAATTATATAGTTTAATCCAGGATATTTTTGACAGGCTGATAAAATACAATACTCTAAACAGGTTCCTTTAGTATTCCATTGCTAATTTCATAATAGGATAAATGCAGTGGCAACTTTATTTAAGATACCTCCCTGTACGCCTTGCAGGATAAATGAAGTGCTAGCTTCATATATATAACACTCAGGAACATATCACAATATAAATACAGTGGCAATTTCCTACATCCCAGTACACATGGGAAGATATATAATGTGCTATTTCATACATATAAATACTGCTCCTAGAACACATAGAAGGATAAATACAGAGACAATTCCATGTATAATACCCCAGAACGCACAGAAGGATAAATACAGGGCCAATTCCATGTATAAGACACCAGAACACACAGCAGGATAAATACAGTGCAAGTTCCATGTTACATACCCCAGAACCCAAAGCAGGATAAATACAGGGTCCATTCCATGTATAATACTGAACACACAGCAAAATAAATATAGTACCAATTCCATGTATAATACCTGAGAACAATCGAAGGATAAATACAAAGGCAATGCCTTTGTATAATACTCAAAAACACACAGTGGAATAAATACAGTGCCAATTCCATTGTATAATAACCAAGAACGCACAGCATGATAAATAAAGTGCAAATTCCTTGTGTAATACCCAAAACACATGGCAGGATAAATACAGTGCCAATTCAATGTAATATATACCCCCGAACACAAGTAAAGTGGAGGAAGATAAGTAAAGGTGGCCATACACGGCGAAGTCGCCAAACGAGCGGATCTCTCCCCGATATGCCCACCTTGAGGTGGGCAATATCTGGCTGATCTGATCCCAGGTCTTAATGATTATTATTATTATTAACATGTATTTATATAGCGCCAACATATTGCGTAGCACTGTAAAATAAATGTGATTATACAACTACATCACATGAATTACATACATAGAGTATATGGAGTAACAAACATCACAATCAATACAGGTAACAAAAGGTGAGGAAGGCCCTATGCATAGGCATACAGTCTAAAGGGAAGGGAGTAATACACAAGGTGTGGGAGTGGGCAAGATCAAATTAAGTGGGTGAAAAATGTGGTATTATATGTGGTGTTGCGTTTGGTAGTTAAGCAGAGTGAGGGTAGGCTTCTCGAAAGAAGTGTGTTTTCAGAGATTTCTTGAAAGCAGAAAGGTTGGGAGAAAGTCGGACAGACCGTGGGAGAGCGTTCCAGAGGAGGGGTGCAGCCCTTGCAAAGTCTTGAATGCGATCATGTGAGGAGGTAATGACAGAAGAGTTGAGTAGTAGATCAGTAGAGGAGCGTAGTAAGCGAGTGGGTGAGTCTATATAGATGAGTTCAGAGATGTAGGGTGGGGCAGAGTTATGAAGTGCTTTGAAAATCAGTGTCATTAATTTGAATTTGATTCTGAAAGGTAATGGAAGCCAGTGCATGGATTGACAGAATGGCGTGGCAGAGGAGGAGCGGTTGCTGAGGTGTATGAGCCTCGCAGCAGTGTTCATTATGGACTGGAGAGGTGACAGTCTCTGGAGGGGGAGACCAATTAAAAGAGAGTTACAGTAGTCTAGACGCGATATGATGAGAGAGTGAATAAGAATTTTGGCAGCGTCTTGGGTGATAAATGATCGTATTTTAGATATGTTCCTTAGGTGGAAGTGACATGATTTAATAAGTGACTGGATATGAGGAGTGAATGACAGGGCAGAATCTAGAATAACCCCAAGGCACCGGGCCTGGGGAGAGGGGGTGATAGTGGAATTGTTAACTATGATGGATACTTTGGGGATGCTACTGGTGTTAGTTGGAGGAAAGAGAACCATTTCGGTTTTATAGAGGTTTAATTTAAGGTAGCGTTGCGACATCCAGGTAGAGATAGCGGACAGGCAGGAGGAGACGCGAGTTAGGAGTTCTGGGTTGAGATGAGAGATAGATCTGAGTATCGTCAGCATAGAGGTGGTAGTGGAAACCATACGAATTTATTAATTTGCCAAGGGAGGAAGTATAGAGGGAGAATAGTAATGGTCCCAGGACAGAGCCTTGAGGAACTCCAATTGAAAGAGATAGGGGAGAAGATGATACTCCATTGTAGGAGACACAGAAGGAACGATTGGTGATGTAAGAAGAGAACCAGGACAGGGCTGTGTCACGAAGGCCAAGTGACTGGAGGGACGGAGGAGGAGAGGGTGACCTACAGTGTCAAATGCGGCTGAGAGATCAAGCAGTATTAGTAGTGAGAAATGATTGTTGGCTTTAGCGGTTAAAAGGTCATTAGTTAGTCGAGTCAGGGCAGTTTCCGTGGAGTGTCGTGGCTTAAAACCAGATTGTAGGGGGTCCAGCAGGTTATTGTCAGAGAGGAATGAGGTGAGTCGGTTGTAGACTAGGCGCTCAAGTAGTTTAGAGATGAAAGGTAGCAGAGAGATAGGTCGGAGGTTGTCAAGATTGGAGGGATCAAGGGTTTTTTCAGAATGGGGGTGACAAGAGCATGTTTTAGTTGAGAAGGAAACAGTCCAGTTGAGAGCAAAAGATTAAATAGGTGAGTTAAGGCTTTGATTAGACAAGGATTGGTATTGCGGAGAAGTTTTGAGGGAATTGGATCAAGCGGGCAGGTGGTAAGGTGAGAAGAGGCCAGAAGCTTTGAGACTTCCTCATCAGTGACAGGGGTGAAGGAGCACAGGAGAGACTGGGGAGTGTGGAGGGAGGGTGGTGGAAGTCTAGGGGGGTTGAGTAGTGTAATGTCCCTTCTGATAGTGTCAATTTTGTTTTTGAAGTGCTCAGCAATATCTTGAGCAGAGACAGATGTGCATGGAGGGGGTGGAGAAGGGGAAAGGAGAGTGTTAAAGGTGGAGAAAGGGGCCCAGAGTCACAACTCCGTCCACCCCACTAGCAATATAAGCCTAATAATTTATATTTTAGAGACTTGATATTTTCTGCATTACAACCATTTCTTCAGACACAACTAAAGTGGTACTGGGGTGTGCAACCTTTTATTTATGGCATCACTGGTGGTAGCCTTGCCTGATGTATATCTAGCACAACCTGAGGCTTCTTATTCCCTGAATTGCATAGCATGGACTCGAGCTGCCACCTTTAGATAGCACACGTCTGGGCAGAATAAACAGCGGCATCCTCTGTATGCCTGACCTACTCCTTTCATGTTATTCAATTTTAATGTTAAACCCTCGGGCAACTGTGAACATTTAGACTTATCAAACCCTTAGAGGCCTTGAGCAGTCTTCGGTTTAGGAGGTCTAAGGTGAGCTCATATATGCCACAGCATTTAAAGAGACTGTAAGTAAAGCTCCTATCAACATTTACCATGAACTATTGGATTTAAAGAGAAAGGAAGTGGATTTGCAACTGCATGGTGTTTTCCTCTCGAACTATCATAGATAGAAGCTGATACCAAGGGGTTTTAGAATTAACAACATCCCCATTATTGGCCGTAGCAATCCGGATTTTTGCAGCAAGTGGTGCGGCATACTTAACCACTGCTCCCTTGACCTAATTTTATTGGTGGTAGAGCAAATGGGCAAAGACCTAGTGACAATACGCGAAGACATAACTAAACTTGTGACTGGCTATCTAGAGATTTTAAAAACTGACAGCACCTATGATTGGCTCAAAAAACTTACGAAGATCATAGAAAGACATAAACGTGACCTGACTAACTTTAAACAGACAAAGATTCGGAAGGTTTCAGATGACTATAAACACAAACGGGTGTATGGATAGTTGATGGCATGAAATCTGACCAATATTAGACGTAAGCACAAACCTAGGACTCTAAAAACAGTTGATAGCTCAGATCAATCCACTGACTCTGACTCCAGCCCCCAGACACAGACACTTTTTTAGGGGTCAGAACACGGTCCAGCCAAGACAGGCCATTAGGAAAAGAAGCCACACCAGAAGGGGGAGGTATAAACCCAAGACGAAAACCCCAGAGGGCGAAATGTACGTAATATTTAATCTGAGCCAACACACCCTTACCCCGGGCGAAGCCTCACTACTGCATAGGGGATTGTCATTTATCTCTAGTAAAACACCCGAACCCATAGAGATACTGGGAGATATACATTGATTTCAACAAAAACTAAAAATACGGGAGCACTTCAGACACAGCCCAAGTACGATCACTCCACGTAAATGGGTGAAGAAACCAATCAGCGCAGGTGTACTGCTGCAAGGTGCTTTTATTGGATACACGACATGTTTCGAGCTAAAAAGCTCTTTATCAAGTGTGAAAAAAAGTGCATTTTTTTCACACTTGATAAAGTGCTTTTTAGCTCGAAACATGTCGTGTATCCAATAAAAGCACCTTGCAGCAGTACACCTGCGCTGATTGGTTTCTTCACCCATTTACTTGGATTCATTGAATACGTTGTTTTGGATGGAAACAACGGTTCGGAGACCAGAAATATACAACAAGGGTAAATATACCAGTTTTACGTGACTTTTACGATCACTCCACGGTTCAGACCTGTCAGTAAATTTGACCCACCGAACACACCAGCAGCCATCCGCACCTTCAGTAACAAGGTCTCCAAAGAAATGGAACAGATCCTTTGACAGACAAAACCTCCCCAGACGAAAGACAAGTGATAGACATTAAGACAAGATTATGACCTAGTAATTCGCCCCGCTGATAAGGGTGGGGGCATAGTTCTTTTAAGCTATAACTATTATAGACAGGAACTACTTAGCCAATTCTCGGATGTGTCAAGTTACCGGACTTTACCAGGCGACCCCACTGGAACTTTTAAGAGGGAACTTGATAACAAATTGGACACTGCTATCTCCGCTGGCTGGATAGACTTAAACACCTTCCACTTTCTGGCCTCTGCACCACCTGGCAGACCTATCATTTCAGCAGTGGGCTCACTATTCCAGCCTGTGGCAATCTATATCCATTCTTTCCTTCAGCCATTGGTAACTTCCATGCGGTCATTTACACAAGATGCCACACGTGATCCAAATGTTGCAGAACTTGAGTAATCTACCTGAGCAATATATCCTGGCCACCGTGGACGTAAAAATCCTATATACAATCATGCAAAATAGCACTCAAAACCAGATCTGATAAGACTGTCCCGACAGCATTTCTCATTGATTTACTAGAGCTGACACTGACCCGGAACTACTTTCGATTTGAAAACATTTTCTACTTTTACTTGTGCCCTGGTGCCCTCCTATGCCAACTTTTTTATGTTCCAGTATGAACAAGAGCACATCACGGGGAAGGTGGCAGATGAGCTTTTATTCTACCAGCGCTACATTGATGATTTGCTGCTGATATGGAGTGGGGATACTACTGTATGTCATTTACCACATTTTTTGATACTTTAAACAATCTGTATTTTCTAATAAGAATTACTTTAAATCACGACTATCATTGTATTGCATTCCTGGACTTACAAATCTTTAAGACAGAGGGTGGTCTGGGTACCAGGCTATATAGAAAACCAACAGACCGGAACACTATTCTCCATGCTGCTAGTGAACATCCGCCATTCACCATCAGAGCCATCCCCTACTCGCAATATTTAAAAACTATACGCAATAACAGTGATCCAGAGAAGGCACATATCCAACTACAAGAGGGTTTTGATAGATTCATTGAGAGGGGCTTCAAGGAGGAATTACTTCTACAACAGTTAGAGTGGGCCCTTGCCCACTCCCAAGCAGACCTCTTAAAGGAAAACCCAAGAACAATCAGGTCTCGACCAGCATGATCTTTACCACCAAATACTCTCACTCCTCTAAGGATTTAAAGAAATGTGTACGGTGGAATTGGCCAATAATCACTATGTCTCTTTATCCCTACATCAGGCTCCATGCCCTATGTTTGGACATGGTAAACACCAGAACTTAAAAGACATTCTAGCACAGAATGATTTCATCAACAAGAGGCGCTGCCCTGACTGCACCACATGTTGGTCCATGCTGACAGGGAAGGACTTTCCCCACCCCCACACTGGCAAGAGATTGAAGATACAACATAGACTGACCTGTACAATGGCCTACGTGGTATATTTTTTTTATTACATGTCCATGTGGACTATACTACTGTATGTGGGCAAGGCTACCACACCACTGTGGGACAGGATCGCAAACCACAGGTCAGCGATCAGTAAGGCCTTGAAAGAAAACACAGCCAAACAACCAGTGGCCAGACATTTTCTTCAAATGGGGCATGGATTACCCACATTCCGATGCATGGCTATAGACCACCAGCCTTCGCTGCCCAGAGGGGGAAATAGAGACTTGGCCCTACTGAGAAAAGAATCTAAATGGATTTATCACCTGGACACTGTGACCCCAAGGGGTTTAAATGAGACTCTCCCTCTGGGTTGCTTTATTTGACTTGCCCTGTAATATAATCCTTTGCTTTTGCTTGGTTTTTTCACTAGAAAAGACTGGCCTCTATAGAAATTTGTATTGGTGCAACATTGTTACATTAAATTGCTTGTTGGTATCTGCTACAATGTTATTTCTTCCATTTCCTTCTACCTCCTTTGGTTTTAACCTCCCTCATAATCCCTCTTTGTTCTTTCTCCTACTTCGCCGCACATGCCAATTGCTACTATACCTACCCCGGGGAGGTTGCGAGATTTATATTGTATACCCATTGGCCTAGTATGTGGGTATTGACCTAAGTATGCTCCTTATACTCCCGTTACTGGAATCTAATGTTCGGCCAGAACTGAGACAGCTAACCTGTCCTATGTACCGTGCTGGCTTGTAATAATAACCGGTGCTATAAGCGTCTATTTGCAGTTCCTGACGCAAACGTGACAAAGTGGGACAGCTGGAGCAGGGAGCTGCGCTAGCTGTGGCCACTCTTGTCCTGCGTATCTGACTCCCTCAGCTCCTTGTCCTGTCGATCCGACGGATACAGGGAGGTGCGCCTTTGTGGCCCTCCGCCTCCAATGCCGCTATACATCTATGGTTACTAACTAACGGCCACTGGGAAACAGAAGGGCATACGTGAGTCAGATGCACTATGATGCGCACACCCACTTCTACACGGCCACGTGATTGGGTAAGAAGGCACACCATGGCTCCTATTGGATATGGGGGCTACGGTATTGGTTGTAGCTTTATTTGGCGCGGTGAATCCCCTTATCCTTTTAACCCTTTACTGTCCTAAGCCCCAGATCAGCTTGTTGCTACCTCTTGGTTTGACACTTCATGTTCTCCCCCATCTATACTGTTTTTGTCCCCTCCCCTCGCTTTTGACTGACTGTTCTTTTTTGCTTAGCAACTGTTTTGGCGCCTTTTTGGCATTTTTGGTCTAATAATCTGTGGGTGGATGGGGTCTCTGGTTGCTTGTTTGTATACTCCTGAGGAAGATCCCAGTGAGGGATCTAAACGTTGAGTTAAATAAAAGGTTTTTCTTTATTATTGCCTGAAAATCCTGTGAGTGCCGCCATTCTTCACACACATATATATTTATATATCCCCAAAATCACAGCACTCACGATACGTAGATTCACCTTGCCTGGGTGCACGCCACGGTATCCAACATACAATCCTCCCAAGAAGTAGCCGCACTCACAGGCTTCTTGGGAGGATTATATATATATATATATATATATATATATATATATATATATATATATATATATATATATACTGTATATATATATATATATATATATATATATATATATATATATATATATATATATATATATATATATATACACACATACATACACACACACACAGGCAGGTATTGTTCTCCAACCTACGTAATATTAATATTCAATATCCAACTCCAAGGTAAAAGAAAATGTAAGACTTTAGGGTTAAATGAAGAAAAAAAAAAAAGAACTATGTAATGACCTCCCTTCCTGTTCCTTGAAGGTTCCTCCCCAGTTTACTGTTCCTTTCCCAGAAGAAGTCTGTTTCCACCTAATGAGCAGATTATATGTAAATTAATTTCCATGGCTGGTAACAAATGCCCATCTGTTTAATCAAGGCATTTGCTCTACCATTAAGCAGAAAGGCTTTGGGAAGTACGTTCCCTTTTGCTGGGAGACGCAGGGAGCGTCTGGATCCTCCTTGCACGAGTCCTTTGGTAAAGAGAATGGATTTTTGTGAAGATTTCAGGGTTCAAAATATCAGCAAATGTGTGTGCAGAAAAATCTTGTACATCCAAGCTTGTGCAGCAGCCCAATGCCTAAGGTATAGCAATGCTATCTTTAACCTTTTTTGGGGCTATTCACACTTTTTGGATGAACCGGTTTTACAATGGACCAATCTTCATCCCAACTCATCCAAGTGAAAGAACTAGGACATGTTAACAACCCTTCCTTAAAAATATCCATTGCATCTACCACCACTTTGAGGAGAGAATTCCATGCAATTGTCAAAACTTTCTTCTTATTTCAAGGGATGCCCTTGTATCCTAGTTTGTATTGCAGGGGAACCCTAAAGAATAAATACCCTCCCCTAGCAAGCCCCAACATCCTACCATTGCCCCATTGGCATGTCTACATTCCAGCACTGGTTTACAATCTGAATAAGACCAGTTCAGCAACAAGCTCTTGATCCACTATGATCCATTATTCTAACAAGTTGAGATCTTCTATATACCCAGATAAAGGTCATCTCATTAAAGGGCAAGTCATGCCTACAGGGCATGGCAGCTTCTTGATATCATTTTATTCTGCACAGAGAACTTGTTGATCCTGTTTGTTCTGTGCTGATTCTCTTACAGGGACAGTTGACATATGGTGATTTGGAAACAGTTATTTAGTGGCTAAAAGATAGCCTGTATATGCCAGTATAAGAAACACCCTGTACTAAGCACAAGACAGCAATTAAGGTTTAGGGTACAGTAGCATTAAAACTTACATATTTCTTGCAGGGTTTTAAGATATTTTTCTGCTGGTATCTTATCCCTCTCTAGTTTACTAGTTACTTTCCAGTAACTGGCATTAATTATCCATTTTATCTGTTGGCCATATGGCAGCAATAGGTGTGGCCTGACAAACAGGACTGTAAAAATCACTTTATAGCAGGGACTACTCCCTATGTTTTGTCATAGCATCTACAGACATGAGTATGCCAGCATTGGTATTCTCCTGCAGTAAGAGAGAAGAGAGAGGGATTTTGAGATTATTCCATTAGATTATTGGGTGGCAAAGTCAATAAGGTTAGAGTGACACAGAAGTGCCCAACAGGTGACCCAGTGCCTATGGCCCGAGAGGGACAATTTTTTTTAAAAGAGACCAATATGAAATGAGCACAGATTACATGAAGGATAGTCATCTCAAGTAATTAAATGAAAAATACCCCTCATTAGTCCAGATCAGGGCTGTCCAACTGGTGGCCCGCGAGCCGCATGCAGCCGGTGACCCCCCCCCTTTATGTGCCCCCCACATGCTGTGTCTGTTTACCATATGTAAACTTTAAAAGGTATCACTACAGAGATTAACTGTCCCCTGCATTGTTTAAACCTCAGACTAATCCTCTGTATTGTTCACACCTCTGATCCTCCTGCATTGTTCACACTTGTGACACCTCTATTGTTTATATCCTAAAGCCCTGTACTGTTCTACCTGAGACCCAGACTGAAACTGCCCACATTGTTCACCTGTTCAAAATGCTAATGGCACCAGCACTGTGTCACTGTATGTAGTACATATTAGAATTATATTTTTCCCTGTCTCCTGCTCTGTTCTGCCTTCCCTCCCTGTGTGCCATTCTCTGCTTGCCCAGTGCTGCTTGTGTGTGCCATTCTCTGCTTGCCCAGTGCTGCTTGTGTGTGCCATTCTCTGCTTGCCCAGTGCTGCTTGTGTGTGCCATTCTCTGCTCGCCCAGTGCTGCTTGTGTGTGCCATTCTCTGCTTGCCCAGTGCTGCTTGTGTGTGCCATTCTCTGCTTACCCTACACTACCTGTGGGATGTAGGTCTGTAAGGGGTTTGTTTTGGGGGTTTGTTAGCATTTGGAAATTGTTGTTAAGGGCCCCTAAGGTGTTTAATCATGTGTTGGGGGATTGTTGTATTATCCACAGCGGAGGATGAGGCGTATGGATTTAAGGTTATGTTTTAATATGACTTCAATTGTTCACATATGATTGATGAGGGATTTCCCTGCAGTGAGCACCAACCATTTGTTTTTTTGGTGTGCTACCACTGTTAATGTGGATATGATCTTAAAAGTTCTTGTGGTAACATGGGTGTGGTTTACAGTGGGTGTGGTTTAAAAGGGGAGTGGCCAACACTGACTTCTATTATCGGTCCTCCACCACATAGGCCAATAAAATTTTGTCCCTCTGTACCATAGCACTGGTCCAGATTATTGGGTGACCTTCAAATGGACAAGGCATATTGGAAAGTGAATTGCATTTGGACAGACCAGGAGGCTTTTGCCGTGTTGTTACAGGGCAGTCTGGGATGGATTGGCGGCACAAGCTACCCCAGTGCTATCCAATGCAGTAAATATGCACTAATCCTAAACATCACCGTAAAAAGTCCCTGGGGGGACACGATTTGGGAACAACTGAGCTATCTCTTAAAGGGAAAGCAGTGTATATTAAATAAAGCTATAATAAAGAACAAACACTCCCTGCCTGCCATATGGCAACCCTAGGTGTGGCTGGATAAATAGGGCCGTAATAAAACTCTCTTTCAATATCAGGGACAACTCCCTAGGTTTAACCTACTAAAAGATACATAAGCCCATTTCCTCTTTGGCCAATTATCCTTACTGCCCGACCATCTGCCAGATGAGACATTCGCCTGTAGGCCAACCAGACAGATACTGTATGAGTAACCATACAATGGCCACCTACTATTAAGTACACTAAGGAATCAGCCAGCATAGGTATTCCCCTGTATTAAGCACAATTCAGCTGTAACAGCCCTCTAAGTTTGCTCATAGCATATACAGAGACATACCATAAAACTATGGGAACATAGGTTTTCCCCTGTACTAAGCACAATTCAGCAGGAACAGCCCCCTAAATTTGCTCATAGCTTGTACAGAGAGATCCCATAAAACGATGGCAGTGCACTCATTGCATTAACCTGATACTATTTTAATGCATCTGTCAAATAAATAACCATAAACAAAGTTCCAGTAGAAATGAGTTAAACAACATCTCCTGCTATAATTAAGAAACTCGGAGGAAGAAGGGGGCGAGGAAGGTAATTAATGCGAGAGAGAGATAGTTCAGAGAGGATCTGCAGCCACAAAAGGGCACAGTAACCGCTGGGAAAATAAATCCATAAATAATTAAATTGAAGTGGAAGTGATAGAAACCTACAGAAGTTTAATAGCATTTGCACCAGGCTCTTGGGAGAAGTGCAGCAATGGATTGACAAGTCATCTGTGATTACATTTCCTCCCTTATTTTATACAAATAAATGCATTATTTTGTGTGTGTGTGTGTGCTGGGTTACTTATACATTATTATTATGTATCATATGTATGTATACAAATGTATTCTTCTGTGGGCCACAATTAACTAAAACACACCATTTTCAAAAGATCCCTGTCATTCCCATGTAGAGTGTTGTAGTCGCACACACTGCTTGATAAGCAGATTTCCTAGCCCCTCCCATTGTAAGCTTTCACCAGTGTTCTAGTCCCACCCATTGACTCCCTCCCAGTCCCACTTCCCTAGCAAATGCCCTCAGTTTTCTAATTCCATCAACTGCTTTACTTAGACTTCCTGTCCCACCCCCTGTAAGCTACCATCAGAGTGTTTTAGTCCCACCCACTGCATGTGCCACAGACTTCTTGCCCCTGCCCCTCATAAACTGTTATTGCCATTGCTTAGTCCGCATGAGATTATTCGATGGATCACCAGAAATGCCATACTTTCTATCTCATAAGGGAATTGGCAATTTTATATGACAAATTCCTGAGAACTGTAATCCTGATTGACTGTTGGGGGTGATGATGTCTCTTCATCTGCTTCCCTTTTCCTCATAATTACTAATAACACAGCATTAAACCAAACAAGACTCAGTTTGAGTGGCCAAACCCGTTTACAAAATGCAAAACAATCTAGAATGTCATGATGAATATTTATGTCCCCTATGGGGGGGGGGGATAACTTTGCATATTTTAAAAGCTGTCAACATTTTTATTTTGCTGCCTGCCAGTAACACGGATGATTGATTTGGACATTTGTGGGTCAGTATGGAGGATGCTTTCTGCTTAACTGCTCTTAATATGCTAACTTTGTGCTCTGTCTTCCTTCGTAGAATTCTCAGGATTAAAGGGGAACTCCATCCAAAACCAGTTTGTTTGTGCAATGATGTGTATTCTCCCTGTAATAAGCACAATTAAGTAGTAACAGTCCCCTAAGTTTGCTCATAGCCTGCACAGAAAGATCCCATACAACTATGGCAGCATAGGTATTCCTCTGTACTAAGCACAATTCAGCAGGAACAGTTCCCTATGTTTTCTCCAAAATCTCATTGGGTCCCATGGGCATCAGAAGAGTCATGAGCATTTGCATGTGTGGACAAGGTGAAAGCCACACTGCTGGGATATATAAACTCACAGAATATAGTGTATTATACAGAGAAAAGTGTATCTAGGCTCTGTGCACAGAGGGAAGAGGAAGTCATTAATGCATTTTTTTTGTAATGCAATTCTGCTTCATCTGGCAGGAAATATTACAGAGTGTGAGTTATGCCCTGACTTTAGGATGCAGAGATGTAACTGGCTTGGCCGGCTATCATATAAGTTTAAGCTATGGGAAAGCACTTTGTTTTCTTGGCCCTGCTGAGAGCGCATGGAAGAGAAGCACAGATGTAGAAAGTAGGGTTGAAAAAACCTGAATTACCTGACAGATAATATGTAACAAACTGCCTAAAGTGCCCAGGGGTGTGAAGTACATAAAATGTGTGTTTTCTCCACAGTGAAATTAAATATCCAAGTAAATTGATCCACTTCATCAATTAGGCAGATCAGATCCACATACCCCAGAACACATTACAGGGTTAATACAGTGCCAGTTCCATGTATAATACCCCAGAACACACAGCAGGATAAATACAGCGCCAATTCCATGTATAATACCCCAGAACACACAGCAGGATAAATACAGTGCCAAATCTATTTACAGTTACCCCAAAAACACACAGCAGGATAAATACAGTGACATATCCATGTACAATCACCCCAGAACACACGGCAGATAAATATGGTGCCAGTTTCATGTATAATGCCCCAGAACACACGGCAGGATAAATACAGTGCCAATTCCAGGTACAGTTACTTCCTGAACACACGGCAGAATAAATACAGTGCCAATTTCATGTACAATATTTCCAACCTGTTTTTTGGGGGAAAGTTATTGATCTTGGTTTGGAAAAGCTTAGCCTCTCCTAGCCTTTGATAAAATCAGCTGATAATCATAAATTTTCTCAAAGCTTAAGGGGGGCTGGTGCCATTGTGTGGTGGCAGAGAAGGAGGAATTAATGGTCCCTTTTAAAGTAACTGTAGGGCTAATGTTTTACTTAGTTCATCATGCACCGCTTCTTTCACAGACCCCAAATACAACCAAAATCCTCTGCCCACTTTTTTTATAGCCACGCCATCAATAACATCAGGCCACATCTCATTAGTGGTTAGAGAGGAAGTCTATGGGAGGATAGTAGAGATGCTGAGACAAAAACAAACAAACAAAGGACTTGTAGGCAAGGCTGAAAGTGCAAACTGAGCTAGCCATATAGAAGGAAGGAGAACTATTGCATGAACACTAGTCTCTTATTATGTCCATTCGACAAATATAAGAGAAGGTAACCTCAATAAATCAGGAGTTGAATTTATTTTCCATAGATCATCCATAGACAAGGAAAAATGGAGGCTTAGGCAAGGCTGAATCTGCTGAATCAATAAAGCCTTCATAAATAATAGACAAATATCTCAGGGGTTGCGTTTATTTTCCATACATCAGCTAAAGTTACATAGTTAAATAGTTAAATTGGGTTGAAAAAAGACAAAGTCCATCAAGTTCAACCCCTCCAAATGAAAACCCAGCATCCATACACACACCCCTCTCTACTTTTAATTAAATTCTATATACCTATACCTATACTAACTATAGAGCTTAGTATCACAATAGCATTTGATATTATGTCTGTCCAAAAAATCATCCAAGCCATTCTTAGAGGCATTAACTGAATCAGCCATCACAACATCACCCGGCAGTGCATTCCACAACCTCACTGTCCTGACTGTGAAGAACCCCCTATGTTGCTTCAAATGAAAGTTCTTTTCTTCTAGTCTAAAGGGGTGACCTCTGGTACGGTGATCCACTTTATGGGTAAAAAGGTCCCCTGCTATTTGTCTATAATGTCCTCTAATGTACTTGTAAAGTGTAATCATGTCCCCTCGCAAGCGCCTTTTTTTTCCGGAGAAAACAACTCCAACCTTGACAGTCTACCCTCATAATTTAAGTCTTCCATCGCTCTAACCAATTTAGTTGCATGTCTCTGCACTCTCTCCAGCTCATTTATATCCCTCTTAAGGACTGGAGTCCAAAACTGCACTGTATACTCCAGATGAGGCCTTACCAGGGACCTATAAAGAGGCATAATTATGTTTTCATCCCTTGAGTTAATGTCCTTTTTTATGCAAGACAGAACTTTATTTGCTTTAGTAGCCACAGCATGACTTTGCCCAGAATTAGACAACTTGTTATCTACAAAGATCCCTAGATCCTTCTCATTTAAGGAAACTCCCAACACACTGCCATTTAGTGTATAACTTGCATTTATATTATTTTTGCCAAAGTGCATAACCTTGCATTTATCAACATTGATAAGCTATAGACAAGGAACAATTGAGTCTTAGGCAAGGCTGACTCTGCTGAATCAATAAAGCTTCACAAATAATAGACAAATATAAGAAAGGGTATTCTGCCCAATAACTCAGGGGTTGAGTTTCTTTTCCATACATCACCCATTGACAAAGAACAATGGAGACTTAGGCAAGGCTGAATCTGCTGATTGAATAAAGCCTTCATAAAAAAAACTGGGTAAAAAGAGGCGTGCAATTTACTGTTTCCTTTGCATGGCATACATTACTAATATTTCAACACAAAGGCAAAACTGTTACAGGAGGGGGTTTGTTTTACAGTTATTATTCATTTCCTCTCCTTTTTATCACATATTGCTATTTTTAAAGCTCTTTTAGAAAAAAAACCCTGAATTTTAAGTAGGAAGTGAAAATTACCAGCAAATAAGGCTAGGAAAATTCAGGCTTCCCATATATCAGGTTGATGTTGAAGAACCATACAGCTGTGCCCAAGCTGCCTTTAACCGTTCACAATATAGACCTCTCTGTGACTGTTGATGAAAGCTTCCCTGAGTTGTTTCTTGCGGGAATGGAAAAAATGAAAAACACAAAGATTGCTGTTCTGCTTGAATGGACGCAACGCAGACAGAGGTCTGAGATCCTGATCATCCTCCAATGCTCCTTTTTTTTTTCTAAAAGTGTTTTTATTGGTTTTCGTCACACAAAAGAAAATAGAACACATAGCGTTCCAAAAAAGAAAAGAAAAAATCATTCATAAACAATAAATACAATAAAGGAAAGAAGGAGAAGAGAGAGAGTGAGAGCGCTAAGTAAGGTGTGGGGTGAGGAGGGATTGAGCATTAGACATGTCTAGATTCTAGTGGTGCTAGCATATATCAGCTATTAAAACACATGCGGGCTATTAGTGTCAGAATTCCAGGCCCGGATTTGCGGCAAGGCCGCATAGGCCCGGGCCTAGGGCAGCAAAAAATAGGGGCGGCATGCTGCCCAGCCGCATTATGGGGACGTTCGCGTCCCCATTCAACTACACCGGCTGCGCTGGCGTTTTTTCGCCGGCGCGCTGGGAAGGCGGGCGCTAGGACCGCGCAGCCGTCTGGTCGGACCGCACGGCCTAGGAGCGGCCGGGGAACAAATCCGGCCCTGCAGAATTCAAAACCCATATCATCCATATAGCTATAAATTTTTCAGTGCATCCTCTAGACATATATACCGCTTTATAGTAAGGGAGGCCTTTGTTAACAAGATCCTTCCAGTCCTCCAGCTTGGGTGCTTCCTTCTTATTACACCGAACAACAATCATTTTCCTATCATAGAACATTAGCAGCTGGAGTAAAGTCCGACAACCAACTGAGTTCACGTCACCACCTGTGTACCCAAGCAGTGCTAGGCTGGGATGAGGCAGTATAGGGAGAACCAAAACTTTACAGATAAAGGAGAAAATGTCAGTTCAATAACGAGTCAGTTTGGGGCATGTCCACACCACATGGAACCACGTCCCCGGATGCCCACAACCTCTAGTGCAGTTCTCTCCAATGCTCCTTTACATCAATATCACAATGGAGCTTGACCAGCCTCTTGTGAAGAGTAAGAAAGAAACATCACATCTCTGTTCCCGGCTGCATTTTGGGGTATGACAATAGTAATGACTGCCACAATTAGCAGTAGCCCAATTCATATTATCTATCAGGACAAGAGTAGGTGGACATCTGCCTGTCCAACATCTCATATCAAAGTCGATCCCCTCTTTGCCCCTTAAGAGCCCCTACTCTTCTGTTGGAACATTGTTGGTGGTGGTATTTACCTCCAATCATACGTAAGAGATTGGGCACTGATTCTGGACAGTTTTGCATTCTAACTCATCCCAAAGGGGTTCAGTTGGGTTACGCTTAGAGCAAAGTGAAGGCCGATCAAGTTCTTCCGCTACCATCTCAGCCAAAACTATTCTGTATGGACCTTGTTTTGTGCCCGGGACATTATTCTGCTGAAACAGGAAAAATGTTCCCCAAAATGCTCCACAAACTAAAAGACATGGAATTGTCAAGAATGCACTGATGATTGATGGAGAGGCCCTGTTGTTGCCTGTTTTATCTACACCCATGATTACCAAGTCCAGTAAGTAGAAGAGATGACTAGATGCAATGGCCTTATATTGAATGTAAGGCTAAAATGGCCTCAAACGGTTATGGTAGATTAGAACAATATAGTACTAAGATGCTAGAGACACATTGGTTCATGGTGGGCCAGACAAAACTCTACCCTGCAACTCTTGTGTTATCTATCCAATTATGGTTCATTTTGTTTTGTTCCAAAACTACTACTATTGCATTGAATTTGTTGAATGTTGTCATAGACATCTTGTAGTTCATGCCGTATTGTCTTGTTAATGAGACCTCTTGGAGGATATGAGTTCCCCGCTAATTACTAGCTGGGAACACTCCGAACCACTGATTTTCCTATTGTTAGGATCAGAGCTCAAGAATGTTGTGGGCCAATGTAAATCAATAAAACCATTGTAACAGCATTTGGAATCAAAATTCATGGTGTATACAGAAGTGCTGACCCAGACGGTTCCATGAAATTAATGAGCACCAGAAAAAAGATGGAACATGGCTGATTTAATTAAGTTACGATGCACTCAGAGTGATAAAATGTTATCTTTGAAAGGCCCTTTTAAAACCAATTAAATAATTTCTCCTGTACGCTGGTGAAGGAGAAAAGTTCTATCAACATATTTATAATGCTAATGTCTGCTTTTAAAAGTAAGGAGAAAGACTAGAGATAATCACATCATTCCGTGAGGCTGGAATACAAATGGAAGCAGCAGAAAGAGGCGGCACAGACACACACACATATACTATATGTCCTTGATGGAAAGTCCTATGTCTGTGGCTGCATTGGGAGGAGATGGAACTGGGGAGCCTTAAAAACCCCTGTATGTCTACAAGTCTACCATCTTCTAGACCAGGGATCCCAAACCTTTTTTACCAGTGAGGCCTGAAAAAGCAGCCTACATGAGGCTCTGTTTGGCAGTACACCTGTTTTTTATGCAACCAAAACTTGCCTCCAAGTTCAAAAATAAGCATTGAGGCCACTGTGCACAGATTCCATGGGGTTGGTAAGCCATTGGTTGGGGATTACTGTTCTAGACCATACTATATGTCCATTTGCCTACAACACAGCATATTCTGCATTCTGTGTTTCAGATTAAGGTCAGCTTTTGGGTCACACATCATAATGGCTTCCATGATGGTCTGCAAGAGACAAGGAGGTGGTTATTTTATTTTATTTTTATTTTAATGAGAAATTAGACTATATGGGAGCACCTCCTCTTCCATGGAAGCCAAACACAACCAAAAACTCTAATCCAACAGAGCTCCTAGTAACAAGAGCATGCAAGAAAGAGGGTTGTCAATGGAAAGGTGGCCATTCCATGGGCTGATCAGTTGGAAACTGTAAGGGATCAGCCTGTGTATGGCTATTTGAGGTTTGTGACACACTAGGCTTCGGACCACCATGGCTTTCAGACTGAAAACAAAGATGTCTCCACCTGCCTCACTGCTTTCACAGCAGTGCTATGTGAAATATGCAACAAAATGCATATGAAGGGGTTCCAAGTGAAAGCTAAATTGGTGTCCTATGATTTAAATATACTAGGTTGTTAATATTATATAGGGTAGGTCCTAGGTTTCTAGATAAATTAATATATTGTTTTCTAAATATGCAGAGGAGATGCCTTCTTATTATGAGGCCAATAAGAATTATTGAAAAGGAGTAAATTAATTAAAAGCTCAGGAGCAGAGGGATTAAAGGGGCAGTAGATGGCTCACTCAGGCATTTAATGATGTTGCTGGGCCCCTGGCAATAATATATTTATTTGAGGCAAAAATATAACGGTGATCTGGATATGATCAGCATGCGAGGAGAGTGTCTATGAGCTCAGCAGACCAGTGAGCTTTGAAGAGCATTGCCCTATCTAGATAATCAGGAAGCTGACATTCGTGCAGGGCAAAGCTAGTGCAGTAATCTCAGCTGTCTTATCTATGGCGAGGACAGAGGGAGGCCACATGGGGCTATACCTTCAGATGATAAGGCTGAATTGGATGGCTGGATATATTTCATCAGATGTTTAACCAGCTGCCAGGCCTTCAGGCAGGCACTGAAATCTAGAACTATCATAAGTACCTGAAATCTGGCCTCTGCAGAGTACTGTACATATGTCATCCTGCAACCTGACCCCTGCAGGGCAGCGAGATTAGTCCTAAAAATGGACACCTGCAGTGAATGAACCCGAACACTAGCCTTGAAAAACTGATTCCAGCTAGGGCACCATATATTGTCTTAAAAATTGATCCCTGCAGTAAATAATTGCAGATATCAGTCATCTTAAAAACTGAACCATGCTGTAAATTACTCCAATATCAGCCTACAAAAATGGACCAGAGAGCATTCTTGTAAACTTGCTACAGCAGTAAGGGCTACCATTTATTAAAGTGGACCCGTCACCCAGACATAAAAATCTGTATAATAAAATTCCTTCTTAAATTAAATATGAAATCCAATTTCTTTTTTTTCATTAAAGCATTCATAGCTGTTGTAAGCTCATTTAAAAATATCAGCTGTCAATCAAATATTGCCTAGGCATAGAGGTGTGGCAAGCAATTACTTTCACTTTCCATTCAGCACTTCCTAGATGTCACTGCTCTCCCTACATTCCCCCAGTTTTCTTAACAATTTAATTGTGTAACCAGGGCATGGGGTTGGACATTGGGCCCCTGTCCCCTGGTGCACAAACAAGATTCTGAGATGATGCAAGGCTTGCCTTAATAACAGTGTCCACAAAATGGCTCCTTCCTGGTTGCTATAATTATGAATTCCCAGACTGATGGAAACAATATTCAAATCATTTATACAGTGTAATTAAAGTTCATTTTGCTTGACTAACATGATAAAATAGGATTTGGATAATTTTGTTTGGGTGACGGGTCCCCTTTAACCAACACACTGGCCAAAGCACCATTTATACAATGACATGCAATACATTCAATGTCTTTTTAAGACGCCATTACCCATAACGACCTTCACTCAGACCACTGCAAGGCACCATATATCAGATTAGAGACTTTTTGCAGTGGAGTGATATATATGAGCCTATGTAATGACCCCTGTAGGACACCATAAATGAACACCTCAACTAACCCCTGCAAGGTACCACATATTCACCTACAAACTATATCAACCTACAACGGACCACTACAGTTCAACCTTTTGGTTTTTTAATCTGCCTAACTGCTAGTTGATCCAGCGGAAGGCAAAAAAAAACCCCATTTGAAGCCTCTCCAATTCGCCTCAGAGGGGGAAAAATGCCTTCTTGTCTCCAAAAAATCGGACTAATCCTTGGATCAACTTGTACTATGAGCTATCTGTGGTGTTTATACAAATGGCCTGTAGATGTCACTGTGCCCAGACTTATACAGTGCATACGTCCTGACAGCTTAAAAGTGAAAGTTACTTCTGTGTAATGGATGCTAATAAAGCACTGTTATACTCTACTCATCCTCGGTTACCTAAAACATAACATTCTACCTCTGCAGCAGCCTGCACCTTTTCTTCCAAACCCTGGTGAGCCTACCATACCTTTTACTGCTTGGATCCATATGTTTGAAAATTACATTATTGCTGCTGACCAAGGGGAGATTTTTGCTGCTAGAAAGCGTGCTTTCCTTATTCACTGCCTGGGAGCAGAGGGACAGCGTATATTCTATACATTACCATTACCTGATGACACTTATGAAACTGCTCTTACTGCTATAAAGAACTTTTTTGTGCCAAGAGTAAATGTGGTTGCTGAAAGATATAAATTCTGCCAACTTGGACAACGCAATAGCGAATCCACAGAACAATTTGTAGTAGCTTCTTTGAGAGAGCTGGTTGTTACCTGTGACTTTGGGAATCTAACAGATGAAATGCTAAGAGACCAAATAGTGGAAAAAACAAACTCACCTCGCATTAGAGAGAGACTGCTCCTAGAGCAGGATTTAACCCTTGCAAAGGCTATTACAGTTGCTAGCCAAATTGAAACAGCAGTGGCAGAGGCTAAAACTCTCAGTCAGTGAACTGCTGGGAATGTACAGATTGTGAATTCATCACTGTGGCCTAATAATGTATAGTCACAGGCAAAATACAGTGCTAAGGAGAGGGATTCACCTACACTGCAAAACCATACAGCAAATACAAATAGAAAATACTGCTTTCTCTGTGGTTCAACACACTGCAAATCATGTTACATGTCCTGCAAAAGCTAAACGGTGCCGCAAATGCACAAAAGTAGGACATTTTGCTAAGATCTGCCGTAGTTCTGCTAAAGATGTTCATGAAGTCACTACTACAAATGTTACAGTATTAAGTGTGGATAAAGCTGGTACATTTATTCCAGACAAGTTTATATGCACTGTCAGTGTCAGTACTGCTTCTGCTGACAAGGGACACTCCATTAACCTGATGCTTGATACAGGTTCAGCTGGTTCTATACTACCAAAGGATATTTTCTTGAAATACTTTGCAAAAGATCCGCTTGTTGCACTTACCGTAACCCTGAAACTGGTCAGTTATTTAAAGGATCCAATCCCTGTGCTTGGTTGCTTGCCAGTGACAATTTGAATCAAATACTGCAAAATGTGACTTTTACTTGGAAGGGATCTCTTTGCTGCATTACTACAGCACCAGTGCCTGCCACACAGCCAGTGTCTAAAATGTCACCACAAAGCAACACTTCAATGGGCTGTGCAAAGAACCTTGTACACAAGAGACCAGATGTAAAACCAGTACCATTTCCTGATTCAGCATGGGAAAAACTTGCTATTGATATTGTTGGTCCTTTTACAGATGCTCCTATAGACAGACAGATTTGCTATAACCTTGATAGAGTATTACAGTAAATGGCCTGAAATTGCATTTTTCTCATATAACATCAGCTACAGCAATAACATTTCTGTCTACAGTCTTCAGCAGAGAAGGTAATCCAAAGGAGTTAATATCAGACAATGGACCACAGTTTGTCTCATATGAGTTTGAATCCTTTCTGAGAGAGAGGAATATTGTGCGTAGGAAATCTTGAGTGTATTACCCAAAAGCAAATGGAGAAATCGAGCGATTCAAGAGAAGTCTGAAAGAAGCACTACAGACAGCAAATATTATTTACAACAGAGTTCCTACATAACTACAGAGCAACGTGCCATGCAACAACCCAATCATCTCCTGCTGAATTATTACATGGCAGACAGATGCGCACTAAGTTACATGTTGCAGACATCAAACTTTCACAAAATACTGTGCTTACAAAATCAACTACTGCTGACATTGTGAAATGTCAACAAGCGAAATGCAAGGCTTATACTGACAGAAAACGTGGTGCAAGAGAAGTGCACTTTCAGCCTGCATCTTTAGTCAGAATTAAGAAACCAGGAATACTAACACAAGGACAATCTAAATTTACTACACCACTTGAAGTGAGACGCCAGCGAGGACCATACACATACGAACTGTCTGATGGACGCATATGAAATGCAAGTTGTCGTCTTGCTACTGTTAGATATGACTTTCGAGAAGCTCCATTTGATGAAGGACATTTTCCTACTCCTGATCAACTGCAATAGGCCTGAAGAAAGTATAAGGCGTACTGAGAGAATCAGAAAACTAGCTGCATGGACCCAGGATTATGTGATGTCAATAATGTATATTATTGCTTTAAGATGCATTGTTGTTTATTACATTTGCCCAAATGCTTTCCTACAATAGGGGAATATGTGGTGTTTATACAAATGGCCTGTAGATGTCACTGTGCCCAGACTTATACTGTGCATACTTCCTGACAGCTTAAAAGTGAAAGTTACTGTTGTGTAATGGCTGCATGAGAGCCTGCTAATCATCCTCGGCTACCCAAAACACTATCTCCCATTACCCTGTAATCCCTCACTTGCTAAAAAGTTCAACCCCTTGTACACTAACATGGCAGGATAAATACAATGCAAACTTTATGTATAATACCCAG
Source organism: Xenopus petersii (assembly GCA_038501925.1). Classification (NCBI taxonomy): domain Eukaryota; kingdom Metazoa; phylum Chordata; class Amphibia; order Anura; family Pipidae; genus Xenopus; species Xenopus petersii. The sequence continues at coordinate 76,915,816 of CM076687.1, read as the reverse complement.
AACACACAGGAGAATAATATCAGTGGGTATTCCCTGTATAAGGGCAAAGACACATGGAAAGATTCATTGAGGCAAGTCACTGTGACTTTTGAAACAAATTGTGGCAACTGATTGACATAACGCAAATGTTCCGCGATTCATTGCAACGACTTGTACACTAACCTATACCGACTAAATTGCATCGATAAGTCACAATGATCGTGGGTTTTAAAAAGTCGCAGTGACGAATTGCTGTGTGTGTCTTTGCCCTAACACCCCAAAACACACAGGATGATAAATAGGATGCCAATTCCCTGTTTATTACCTCAGAACACACATCATGATAAATACAGTGCCTATTCCATGTATAATACCCCAGAACACACGGCAGAATAAATACAGTGTCAAGTACATGTATAATACCCCAGAACACACGTCATGATTAGGGTTGCCACCTGTCCGGTTTTGACCCAGACAGCCCGGTATTATGAGGGGCTGCCCGGGTCTATACTTCCTGCCAGGTTTTCCAAATAAGGAAAACCGTACAGGATTCCCTTGATCGGCCAGTCACTGATCGCCATGTCATAGCCCCGTTCACTGCTGTCATGGGACCGCCCACTGACATCATAGCCCTGCCCACTGACATCACGGGTCCGCCCACTGTTGTCAGGGACCCACCCCCCTGCCCGGTCTCAGCCAGACATAAAGGTGCCAACCCTAGTCAGTATAAATACAGTGCTAATTAAATGGCAGGATAAATACAGTACAAATTACTGTACATGTATAATAACCCAGAACACACAGGATAGGATTAATACAGTGCTAATTAAATGTAAAATACCCCAGAACACACAGCAAGCTAAATACAGTGCCAGTTTCATGTATAATACCCCCCCCCCCCAGAACACACAGCAGGGTAAATGCAGTGCCAATTCCATGTGTAATACCCCAGAACACACAAGGCAGGATAAATACAGTGCCAATTCCATATTGAATACCCCAGGAACAGACAGCAAGATACATACAGTGACAGTTTCATGTATAATACCTCCCAGAACACACAGCAGGACAAATACAGTGCCAATTCCATTTATAATACTACAAAACAGATTTTTCTAAATAGCACAGTTGTTCTGTTGCACGGCACTTTAGATATTCATTGGGGAAACTTAAATGAGCTCATTGCTAATGGGTTTCTGATGAACTACAGGCTTTATGGTCATTCTCTCTGTATTTAACATTTAACCTGCTACATGTAGCTGATGCATTAACATAGGGCTCAATGCAAACTAGCGTTTACACATGTATATCAACCCCCACTGGCCCAGATATGTTGTTATCCAAATGTATCTATATAAGAATTTCTTAAATGACCAGTTGGGGACCCCAGGCTGCACAGCAATGGGGAATATTAATAATAATAATTAATTTGAAATCAAGGTTTTTAGACCACAAATAATACACATTTGATTCAATAGATTTATTTTCCAACTTACCAGTTCCACCGACCCGTAATGTTTCCTGCTGAATTCCCCCCGTCTGCAGCCCAGGTCTTCGGAAACGGAGCTAGAACAGAAACGCTTCATCAGTAACACATAGCTGAGCGGGCAGCAATCTCCTACACAGGCTGAGCACCCGTAACCCATTCCTAGTGAGCAAGCAGAGCAGGGTCGCCTGTTTGCAGGGGAGGCTTCTCGTCACATGCAAATATGTCTGCTGCCATTGTAGCTTTTGACATCAACTGTCTGATGAAAGCCAATTAGCCATCAATGGAAGGGAAGGGAGAGAAGGGTCTCGGTGGGGATACAGAAGCTTTTCTCCTGGCTTTCTCCTGGGGAAGGTTACAATTTTTGGAGAGCAGAGCCTCACCCTAGAGCCATGTACAGGCGGCCCTGCTTAGTCTACAGATACTCATTTAATTATTGTGTCATTTACAGGCTGGAATGGAATTGCCTCTCCATGGCTTTACCCTCGGGACTGGACAATGTGTACACAGACTCTCTTTAATGAGAAAGGATAGTGCTGGGTCATCACTGCCTCTCCCTCAGTCCCGTACATCCACAATGTGCAACACACACACACATATATATAACACACACAAATATGTATAAATATATATATATATATATATATATATATATATATATATATATATATATATTTTTTTTTTTTTTGTGATCCTGATTTCAGTAAAGCTAATAATGCTCCAAAATACAGTAATGGAATATATGGAATGTTCTGGGCACATAATAACTATACCCTCATACTGTACTGTCTAAGGGAATCAATATGGCACCTCTGTCCTCCCATATGTATAAATACAAACCTACAGAGAAGGAATGTTCTGGGCGCACAATAAGCTATACCCTCATACAGTACTGTCTAATGGAAACAATATGCCAACCACATGTATGAATACAAATATGCAGAGAGCTATCAACTTCTCCATTGCTCAGGATTTTGTGGAGTCCAGGGCTGTATCTAGGGGTAGGCAGAAGAGGCACGTGCATAGGGCACAACGCTGGGGGGGCACTGGGCATATACCTCTTGCCTGCATACCCCTAGTCCTGGCTCTCGAGTCCCCCAGTGTTGCCCACTCTTCTCCACTCCCTGATTTCTCTGGCACCCAGCCCCATTGTTACAACGTACTTGTGCATGCGCATGGGGCGGGGTAGATCGAGTTTGCCAGCTGGTTGCCTAGGGTGCGCAGCCCTGGTGGGGTCCCTGCACAGAAATATACAATATTTATTTTTGCGTGGCCTTGGAAATATTAATAATATTTAATAATTAAGATATTTTAAACCCAAATTCATCTTGTAGACCCTACTGGTGACTTGTGAAGCCCAATAATACATCCCCCCATATGTAATTTAAGGCACTAAGTTTGCCCAGGAGCAGTCACGCATAGCAACTAAAAAGATGTTTGCTTTTAAACAGGAGACTAGTAAATGCTACCTGCTAATTGGTTGCTATGGGTTACTTTCCCTGGGCAAACTAAGTGTCTTTTATTACATAGCCCCCATTATTCTCTGTAAAGGGAAAGTGTGACACAGACATAAAAATCGGTATAATAAAAAGCTGCCTTGCAAGGAAATGGTTTCTTAGAATGACAGGTCCCCTTTAACCACGGAATCTTAACATAGACCTGCCTAGATAATTCCACCATCAATCACTCAAAACCATATCTGACTCTCCCTGTCACCTGCAGTAGCATTCTCAGTATTAAGACAGTCTCTCCGAGGTGTCTCATCAGGATCTACCCCATTCAACTTAGCCTCGTTGCTCAGCAACCCTAATGCTAATGTAAAACATGGATCCCATCAAAAGCATTATCCCCCATTGATCTTTATTATTTATTTATGGGTGCCATAAAACAATTGCTGTGGCTGCCGATGATTCGCTTCTTCCCAACCACCCCCCTCCCTCCGGAATCTAATATATATGTTAATTAGGAATTTAGTATACACTTCCAGGATCACTGTAGGAGCTACACATATAGAGTTTTAAATTAGCTGCAATAGGGACAGGTGATCAATAACCAGTGGAGTGGGCTTAAAGGGCTGATTTTCTTAGTGGTGCAACTATAGGGGGGTCAGACCTTGTGGCTCCAGGGCAGAGGGGCCCAGTATATAGCTAAGGCCAAATGTATATTAATTCTCCCCACTATCTCTCTGAAAAGCCTATGTGTCTTCCACTTGGTATCTTTATAGAGGCTATAAGCCTTCTGCCTGGGTATATTGAGCCATCTACGAAAATAAGTTGGTGGAGGGCACTCCCAATGTTCACAATAGAAAAAAATGTAAATGAGGTGCAAATAACCCCAGGTAATCCCACAGTCAGTTACCCAAAACAGTATATAGAAATGTAGAGGGGTTGCACTCTATGAGACTTAGTAGACAAAGGTGGTATTAAAATTTTTTTATTTTATAGTAAATGGCAAAAAAATATTCTTTACATCAGACAGGCTGGTATATCAAATACAACAGTATTAGCAGAAATATAAACATACCACCAAGTAACAAGATCAAGGCAAAAAGAGACAAACCACAGGGACAGATACACTTGCCAAAAATGAAAACACCCCAACGTTTCGGCACTAAAGCCTTTGTCAAGGGGAATTCTCATTTTTGGCAAGTGTATCTGCTCCCTGTGGTTTGTCTCTTTTTGCCTTGATCTTGTTACTTGGTGGTATGTTTATATTTCTGCTAATACTGTTGTATTTGATATACCAGCCTGTCTAATGTAAATTTTTTTTTTGCCATTTACTATAAAAGAACATTTTTTTAATACCACCTTTGTCTACTAAGTCTCATTGAGTGCAACTCCTCTACATTTCTATATATTGAGCCATCACCCCCAACACACACACATACCCCAGTCCCATGTGGGTATTTCACCACTTTCTCCACCCCAACCCCATGCATAATAATCTACAAGTTTACATTTCAGGGATTACAAACTAGGGCAGAACACCAAATAGTACAACAATTGCTGCTGGGGGCCCAGTATAGATATTATAGATGGTTCTTTGACAACGAACCTAAAACATTTAGGGGCCATAGATGTCTAGTTGACCCCATACTAGCTCCTTCTATGTTCCTTATTTACCAAACTCCTTCTGCTTTTCCATTTCCATATGACCCACCCCTGAGGAACTGACATAATTTTTGCAGCCTGTGCAGCTAAACAAGGGCCCTGTTTAAATAATGGACCAATCCCAACTGCTATAGTACTGTGAAGCTCATTAGTATACACCTTGGCAGCAGTTTAGTAAACAGTAGGGGCCTTGGATAACATTGAGATTCCCTTGACGTCTTCATAAGTCAATATTAAATTGTGATGGAAGCTAGGATTCTAACCTGGAGTCAAGAGCTTTGATTAATGCCCCTTAGGGATGTTGTCAGCCGGCCTTGGCCACCAAGGAGGTAGCGGTTGATACTTTATGATATTCTTTATCTCACTTCCAATTACCTTCCTATAGATTGTATCCGTTAGTGCAATATCTAAGTACCCAGCATGGATAAATCACTTACAGCACAACGGGCCCTGTTGGAAGCTTTGGGTTTGCCACTAATTGTGTCAGTGACTTCTGGAGCAATGTATCTTGCACAGAAAAGAGCTGTAAAGAATACAAACTTGATAATCACTTCTGTCTGGGACTACATTGGGATACAGTCTGCTCATATCTTATCCTGGTGGGAATCTCAAAAGCTCTGCAGGATCCTGGTGGGAATAGTGTACAGCAGCCCCAGGAGACAACTCTGACAAGAGGAGGTCAGAGCAAACTTGTCAGAATGTCACATAGATATGTATAAACCTTCCAATGATATACAGATAGCAGGAATCTTAATGGCCATAAAGCAGGGCAGGAATGCTGCTTTCAATGGGGATCAGATAAGATATGTGCAGCCACTGGGACAGAATGCTCTGTTATACAGATAGCTAGAATCTTAACCATAAACCAGGACAGGACTGCTGCTTCCAATGGGCATCAGATAATCTGTGCAGCGACTGGGACAGAATGCTCTATTATACAGATAGAAGAACAAAGCTAATGTGACAACTGCATCACACTGAAACCCCACACCGATTTACAGGAATTCTTTACACATTCAGCACCATGGACAGAGACAGACCACCTGTCGGAGTGTCCATACACAGTTGCAGGCTTGCCGGACCCCCTAATTAACCTTAAATAGGGGTGACATGTTATCTGCCATTTATGTATTTATTCTGCTTTTTTAATTTGTAGTACCCGTGGCCCTGTTCGTTTGTATGGGTCATGAAGCTGCAGAACTTTTAATCTGAAAAGCAGAAAGAAACTAGTGGCAGTATATACAGATCAGGATCTACAGAGATTTGGAGAATTAATAGCAATCTGACCATTTCACCTTCATTATGTGTCTCTGCCCTCTATTATATCTTGTCCCTCTGGGGATGACACCTCTCCTCTTTGCCCCACTGCACTCAGCCACCAATGATTGTGTACCCAAGTGTATTAAATGTCATTGCAGCATTGTAGGGGTGGTTCACCTTTAAGTTAACTTTCAGTATGTTATAGAATGGTTAATTTTAAGCAACTTTTCAATTGGCCTTCATTTTTTTTTCTTTTTTATAGTCTCTGAATTATTTAACTTCTTCTTCCTCTTTGCAGCTTTCAAATGGGGGTCACTGACCCCATCTAAAAAAACAAATGCCCTGTAAGGCTACACATTTATTGTTATTGCTACTTTTTAGTCCTCATCGTTCAATTCAAGTCTCTGCTATTGATATTCCAGTCTCTTATTCAAGAAGATGCATGGTTGCTAGGGGAATTAAAACCCTAGCGACCAAATAGCTGAAATAGCAAACTGGAGAGCTTCTGAATGAAAACCTACAGTAAATAACTTAAAAACCGTTGATAATAAAAAATGAAAACCAATTGCAAATTGTCTCAGAATTTCTCTCTCTACACCTTACTAAATGTTAAATAAAAAGTGAACAGCTCCTTTAAAGGGGGTGGCATTTTGGCCTATCACTATATAGACACTTCTCAGGGCAACATCCCAAGGCATCACCCTGCAGGGCTGGCGCAGAATACAGAACATTCTGAAAACTATTTGTATCCTATGCAAAAAAGTACTGAACATTCCCAAAAGTGATTTGAATAAAAAGCGACAACCTAAATATGCAAGTGGCCCCAAGGAAGTAAAGGGCCCCGTCATTTGAATGTGTTTTACATATAGTCCACAGCACATGGTCGAGGGCTTAGTGCCTGATCCGGCAAAGCAAAATGAAAGGGAATACATTATATAGGATACATTGTATCAGGAGTCATGACTGTAAAACAGGGGATTCAAAGATGTATGCAAGGCATTGTGGGAAGGGCGTTGTTCCATTGTTTTAGTAGGACACGTAGAAAGAATCAGCAGTAGAGGGGGGAGACAATAATGCATTTATTGCAATTTTAAATTCATATTTTAATTCATGGGATGAGAGTTTCTTGTATTCTTTCCTATCCAAGTTGATTTCCCCTTTAAATGACTCAATGTTTAAGCAAACAGGCCTGATGAATACCCTGCGGCCTGGCCCTTGACTGCACCGTAAAGAGGTTATTTTTATATTTTAATGAGAGTTTCCCTATAAGATCAGACTGTATAAAGCAGATGCAACAGTTATAGCGTTCCACCTCCCACCCCCACATGGGGATTTGGAATATAAGTGCTAATGCCCCAAATTCAAAGGTAAATCTATGTTATTCTCCTGACGGCGCCAACATGGAATGATTTGCCAAATAAAAGCCACGTGGCCCCTTGGAATGGAGTCTGCAAAGGGGAGAGAGAAGGGGGCTTGTTTGATGTTAACAAGGGAATCATTACTGTACGGATTGCAGAGGTTTGGCCTCCATTTAGACTTAAAGGGGTGCTTCAACTTTAAATAAACTTTTAGTATGTTACAGAATACTTCAGTATTTACTTTTTATAGTTTTTGAAACATTTGCCTTCTTCTGACTCTTTCCAGCTTTCAAATGGGGGTCACTGGCCCCATCTAGAAAATGAATGGTCTGTAAGGCTGCACATTTATTTTTATTGATTCGTTTTATTACTCCTTTTTCTATTCAGGCCTCACCTATTCATGTTCCAGTCTCTTATTCAAATCAATGCATGGTTGCTAGGGTAATTAAAACCCTAGCAACCAGATTGCTGAAACGGCAAACTTGACAGCTGCTGAATAAAAAGCAAAATAACTCAAAAACCACAAATCAAAAAATGAAAACCAGTTGCAAATTTTCTCAGAATATCCCTCTCTACATCATACTTAACGTTAAATTAAAGGTGAACAACATTCTACGTGAGCCAACACTTTTGTGCTTAGCAGGAAAATAAGCAACACCCAGTTATGCCCAATCTGCTGAAACTCCACCAGTTTTTCAATAAACCCACTCATGTTTCCAGAAATGACTTTTGCTTAGGTGTATTCAGAGTCAGGCTGGGCTGCCCAGGGCCCACTGTGGCTGGGACATCAAGGCAGGACTGGGGGGGGGGGGGGGTCTGGGGCCCACTAGGCTTTTGCATAACTAGGGTTGCCATCTGGCCCGTAAAAATTTTGCTTGATGCCAATGTTAATTTTAGGGAAAAACCATAAAAATAGGCCGGTATTTTTTTCCAGAAAAGGTGGCAACCCTAGCCATAACCCCCTCCAGCACCACCCCCTGCCTGTTGTGTACCTTCTTTCCGCCCGTGATTGGGGCCAGGGGGGGTGGGCGGTCAGGAGGAAGGCAGGTCTCAGGCAGGTAGTGAGTCTGGGTCAGGTGGGCCAGTATGTTTCCTGTGTCCTGCCAGCCTAGTCCAACCCTACATCAAAGGCTCTCCTGGTGAACTAAAAGGCCCTCATCCAAGTTCAGTACTCTCCCTCATGCATAGCAAGGAGTGCACAGATCTATACATTTGGGAGACAAAACAACTGCTCACCAAGCGAATGGCTCGGCATAGGAGGGCAAAATCTACAGGACAAAGACAGCTGAGTCTCTGTAGAGTTTACCCTCCTATGCTGAACCATTCGCTTGGAGAGCAGTTGTTTTGTCTCCCCAATGTATAGATCTGTGCACTCCTCACTACACTGGACTCTGTATACCACATTGCTTTGTTTTTCTTTTGGTGTTGGATCCCTGGGTGTACCAGTTTTTGTCTCAGTGTTTTGATAGGTTGGAAAAACACAGGGACATGGAGTTTCTCTGACAAGCTACATATGGGATGACTTTTTTTTTATTATATCCATTATAACATTGTCTTTGAAAGTGATTTAGAATTTTGCCGTAGGAACTTGGCCAGATTAAATCGGCAGATTTAATCTTCCTTTGTATGGCCATCCTTAGTCAGTGTCGGACTAGACCCGGCCCTCATGGTCCCCCGCTGGACCAGCCATGCTCCCCCTTAAAAAACACTTACACTGCTGTGCCTGTGCACCAGGGTTCGCCAACGCACCAGCGTTCGCGTGGGTGTGCCTCAACCAGTGTTCACTGAGGCCCGCAGAGGGAAGCTGGGAGGGGGTCCCCTGGTGACTGTCTGAGGGGGCCTTCATGTGGCAGTCCCTGTGGGCCCCCATTAGTCACGGTGGATCAATAAAAGCACAATTTTTGTTATTTCTATGAAAGCTATAGTTATAATATGGAGCAAGCTTATAGTAAAACAAAAGCTATAGATGGAGAAAGGAGCAAGCTTATAGTAAAACAAAAACTATAGTTGTAATAAGGAGCAAGCTTATAGTAAAACAAAAGCTATAGTTGTAGAAAGGAGCAGGCTTATAGTAAAACAAAAGTTACAGTATTGTTGTAGTAAGGCGCAAGCTTATAGTAAAACAAAAGCTATAGCTGTAGTAAGGAACAAGCCTATAGAAGAACAGCAGTTATATTTGATGCAGTATGGAGCAAGTTTTTAGTAAAACAAAAGCAATAGTTGTAGTAAGGAGCAAGCTTATAGTAAAACAAAAGCAATAGTTGAAGCAGTAAGGAGAAGGCTTATAGTAAAACAAAAGGTTTATTTTTTAGTAAGAAGCAAGTGTATAGTATAACTAAAGCTATAGTTGTTGTAAGGAGCAGGCTTATAGTAGAACAGCAGCTATAGTTATAGTAAGGAGCAAGCTTATAATATAACAAAAGCTCAAGCAATCCCCTGCAGTACAGTGGGAACAAGTCCCTAGTATAACAGCAGTTACACCTGTAGTATGAGAGCAAGGAATAAGCCCCATTGTGGGCAGCATTTACACAGACGCTGGACACTCTTCTTTCCTATTGACCTCCACATGTCACCCACTGGCGGCACTGCCAAGTCACAGGGATGAATATTTCATAAAACCCTGACACCTCGCCAGCCCTGCCATTCATTGCTTTATTGCCTTTGCACAATGCACAATGGAGGGGTGGTAATGTGATTGTGCCTTCTCTCATGTACACACCGCTATTAAATTACAGTGCCGGCTGAATCCAATTACATCAACATTCTGTCACCATTCCCAGCCTTCCCTGGCTGGCAGGGCATGCTGGGAGTTGTAGTTTCATGAGAGCTGAGTTTCAAGCTGGGGCATGGTTAAATCAGTGGGCCCACTCAAGTGCAGTGTGCAAAGTGCAATTTTGGGCGAAATGGATGAAATTGGCTTTCTAGGAATCCTTTAACTCTGACTGAAGAGGGGTTGTAAAGATATGTTGCCTTTTATGTTAAGGTCACCTACGGAGTTATTGACCATAGTTTTCCCAGGCTGAATGCATATAGCTTTTTAAACCTCCAAGTGCCTGCAAGGATAGCTCTCATATTATACAAGGTCCATGTACCATTAAATTCCACCGGCACAGCACCTTCCCCATATACACACACACACAGAGCGCTAAATACCATGCAGCAATCTGTCATCATCATAAAGAATGACATCATTATTCAGAAAATTCTATTCCCCCCCCAGTGCAAAAAATGAAAGGATTTCCACCCAAAAAGGATACATTACAAACAAACTTATTGCCAAGACCCCCCCTCCATTCTGATAGGGGTAACCCTGATAGCCCCCTACGTTTGTCTTTTTTGGTGTTACCGTTGGGTGAAGCTGAGGAATTTGGTTGAAGCTGCATCTGCGCTGATCCCGTCCATGATCCATGCATGGGGACCCCCGAGCTCCAGGGAAGATTAGGTAATAAATAGAAATCTCTCTATGTAGAAATGGCAGCAGGGGATCCAACCCCCTTGGACATCCCAGAAAGGATGGTGTTCCCGACTGATCCCTTTCCTTGTCTACACTTGACACACAAGTCAGCGAGATCTGCAGCCCATTGGTTTGTTCCAATGCACCTGTTTGATGGGTGGAAGGGAGGGGAAGCTTCTCTGTATCCGAACGTGTCTCGGAGTTCTATTCCATATGCCACTAGCTTAATACTTTCATTCTGCTCCACATTCACCCTTGTTAAGAGCCCGTCTGCTCCAATGCATGGACCTGCCTCACTCTGACCCCCCCCCCCTTTGCCTCTCCTTCCCTGTCATGTAACGGCAGCTGCAGCAAAATATCACAACCCTCCGCATAATAACCTCAATGCTTCCTGCCTTACTACTCACCAAACCTGCTTCCTTGTATCTGTATCCCTGCACCAGATACCAGACACTTCATCCAGAAAACCTTAACATAAAATTAACATTATTTTAAAGGGAAACTTAACCCTCAAACAGTTTTATGCCTAATGAAAACAAATGTCATTTTAAGCAGCTTCCCGATATCCATCCATTCTTCATTCTCACTGGGTTTATAATTCTGTGTAAATGAAGTTGCTGTTAGGAGCATCGTCTGTTTGGCCATTGCTGTTCTCAGGTTCTGACTCCTGAAACAATGTAGCAGAAGTCAAAGGGATGTTAATCAGCTGGATTCTGCTACACCGTTTTGTTTCAAAAGTTTGCTATCTGTCTGTTCCTATTCTCTCCATGCTTCTTGCCTTTGTGCCTTTGCAATATAGTATCATCTGCTCTCCTCCAGCCAGGACTGCAAGTCCCACAATGCCTTGAGTCACCTGCAATTAACAGACCTGAGAATAAGAAAACAAGCAAGGCATTGTGGTAGCTGGAATCTTTGCTGGAGCAAAAGCGTGGGTATGTAATTAAGATGCTCAGCTATACCTCCAATACATGATCAAGGCAACCCCTACTTGTGGGGGGCGGCAATGGACATGCATTCATGGATAGTGAGGAACTACTGATCTGGTGCAGTGTTGGATTGGGCTGACTGCAGGGTCAGACTGGTGGGTGCAGGGCCCACTGAGGTTACCACCCCAGGGGCCCCCACAATTCCCAAGGAGCCTCCACTGAGCCCCCTACACACCCCCTACAGGGCCCACCGCCACCAGCCATACACCTTCCCCGGAACTCGCATAAATTAAATCTACCTTTAGTGCATCGGGGGAGGGAGATCAGTGGACCAATCAGAATTGATGGCTGCCCATAAGTCTACAACACCATTCATTCACTCTTCCAGGTGTAGAGCCGAATGAACGTCCAGACAATTGATTGATCTTTCGGTCAATGCCCAGATATTGTACAAATATCTGAGTTCTTTTATTTTTATTTTTTGCCCCACAGAAAACAAGGGAATCTCCGGAATATCCGTTGAATGATTAATGAGGTTCCTGGAGATGTTCTTGCTACCCAAATGCCACTGAGCAATATGATTGCCGCGACCGGTGTCATTTGTATTCGTTATCCCGCTTCCCCCCCTTAAGAATATCGCTATAGCTGAAGTATCCCCAGTGACATTTGTACCGCTAATGTGCAATGATGAGCTACTCATTCCTTCAATGTCAGTCACTCCTCCATATAATACTCTATTTATCTTCTTCCTAGTAAGATGTGACACAGAGCAGCAAACTGCCACTAATGCTACCAACTCCCAGTCACCCTGCTATAGTTCCAGGTGTCCCCAGGGCACAAATAAACACTCACCCTAAATCTCCCCCTAACTGGCTTTCAGGCAGGGACCCTTAGCTCATAACAAGATTACAGATATATAGAAACATTTATATGTCAGCCATTAAGCCACATTTCCGAGACATCAAGTAATTTTTGACCCCAAATCTCACCCAAATTAACCTTATCCCTTGGCTTTCAGGGGTATCTAGAAGACAAAATAAGCATTGTCCCCAAATTTCAGTGTAATTAAGTTCAAGCTGAGCCCCTCTTCCCCGAGTCATAAAAAAGAGGAACACGAGGTTAAGTAACGAATATTTCATTGACCAACAGCAGTGGCACAAGGCGTAACCTGCTCTATTGCCCAATACCTTTTCCTCTCTGAGCCCAAATCACACTAACTTTATGAAAGATCAGCAAGTGTGTGGAAATATACTAGAAAGTGTAGTTAATGATTGTGGGAGCAGCAACTTGAAGCTTATAGTGTGCCATAATTCTGATTAAATAAGGGGGTTATTGTAGTTTGGACTGAGAGCTGCAGGAAGGGACAGTGAAGGTCCCGGTGACTTGACCCTTTGTAGCAGCTGCAGCAGTGACATCATTACCTGAGTCTATAATTCCAGCGTTTCATAAAGAGCTGGCTGCTCAGCAAATTACCTCATTGTACGTGCTGTACATTCTGATGTTTCTCTAACCCACAACAGTGATTAAATTATATATATGGTGAAAACGTGCTGCAAGCCTTTGTGGGACACCAGAGTGACCTAAAGGTGGGTGGCCCTTGTGTTGTACTGCAGGTTTAGCAACAATGACACCATCCCAGAGACTATTATTCCACTGCTACTATAGGCACCATCGCTCCCTACTATAAATGCTATCCCACAGCCACAGTCCCTTCCCAGAGACTATTATCTCACTGTTACTATAGGCACAATCTCTCCCTACTATACCTGCTATCAACAGTCACGCTCCCTTACCAGAAATTATTATCTCACTATTACTATAGGCACAATTTCTCCCTACTATACCTGCTATCCCACAGCCACACTCCCTTCCCAGAGACTATTATCCCACTGTTACTATAGGCACCATCTCTCCCTACTATAACCGCTATTCCACAGCCACAGTCCCTTCCCAGAGGCTATTATCCCACTGCTACTATAGGCACCATCTCTCCCTACTATAACCGCTATCCCACAGCCACAGTCCCTTCCCAGAGGCTATTATCCCACTGCTACTATAGGCACCATCTCTCCCTACTATACCTGCTATCCCACAGCCACACTCCCTTCCCAGAGACTATTATCCCACTGTTACTATAGGCACCATCTCTCCCTACTATACCTGCTATCCCACAGCCACAGTCCCTTCCCAGAGGCTATTATCCCACTGCTACTATAGGCACCATCTCTCCCTACTATACCTGATATCCCACAGTCACACTCCCTTCCCAGAGACTATTATCCCACTGTTACTATAGGCACCATCTCTCCCTACTATACCTGCTCTCCCACAGCCACACTCCCTTCCCAAAGACTTTTATCCCACCACTACTATAGACACCATCTCACCCTACTATACCTGCTATCCCACAGCCCCTTCCCAGAGACTATTATCTCAGTGTTACTATAGGCACCATCTCTCCCTACTATACCTGCTATCAACAGTCACACTCCCTTCCCAGAGATTATTATCCCACTGCTACTATAGGCACCATCTCTCCCTACTATACCTGCTATCAACAGTCACACTCCCTTCCCAAAGACTACTATCCCACTGTTACTATAGGCACCATCTCTCCTTATTATACCTGCTATCCCACAGTCACACTCCCTTCCCAGAGACTATTATCCTACTATTACTATAGGCACCATCTCTCCCTACTATACCTGCTATCCCACAGTCACACTCCCTTCCCAGAGACTATAATCCTACTATTACTATAGGCTCCATCTCTCCCTACTATACCTGCTATCAACAGTCACACTCCCTTCCCAAAGACTACTATCCCACTGTTACTATAGGCACCATCTCTCCCTACTATACCTGCTATCCCACAGTCACACTCCCTTCCCAGAGACTATTTTCCTACTATTACTATAGGCACAATCTCTCCCTACTATACCTGCTATCCCACAGCCACACTCCCTTCCCAAAGACTTTTATCCCACCACTACTATAGACACCATCTCACCCTACTATACCTGCTATCCCACAGCCCCTTCCCAGAGACTATTATCTCAGTGTTACTATAGGCACCATCTCTCCCTACTATACCTGCTATCAACAGTCACACTCCCTTCCCAGAGATTATTATCCCACTGCTACTATAGGCACCATCTCTCCCTACTATACCTGCTATCCCACAGTCACAGTCCCTTACCAGAGACTATTATCCTACTATTACTATAGGCACCATCTCTCCCTACTATACCTACTGTCCCACAGCCAGTCTCACAGGTTTCTATAGGTTATATTAACTGATACTTCACTCTGTTAACAAGTGCCAATAAGTCAGCTGACTGATGACTAAATATCTGTCACTGCGAAAGTAAAATTACCAAAGATAAAGAAGACAAACCAGGTGCCACTTTGCATGGTTTTATTATTTAGAACTGTGAGATCATTCATCGGGACATGAATGAGAGTGCAATTGTTAGAGGAAATAGAAGTCTCATGGGCAGTTGCTGTGACTGTGCATCCAAGGTTCTATGATAGTCACTTATGCTGCATTGGGGAAATGTAATGGGACTGTAGTTTTAAGTTAGGGATATTTAGCCGTTAACAATCCAATTTCTGCATAGTTTGGTCCAAAGAGCTAGTGATAAAAAAAATTTTGTCCAATACAAATTGGAAAAATGAGACAGCCCTATATATTGTTGTTAGTATTGTATCTTGTATTATGTTTGGGTAAGCCTACACACAGGAGAAACTAATACTGCAGGATACAAACCCTCGGGGATTAACATAATCTCAGAATTAATAACCCACAGAAGAATATGAAGGGATTTCCCATGGCAGATCATATTTCCTGAGCAGTCTCACAAATGTGCTGAATAACATTGGACACTAAATTAGAGAAAAACAAACCCCTAAACAAGAATTAGTTCTAAATAACGATTGAGAGATCTTCATGTGTGTGTGTGTGTGGGGAGGGGGGGACGACGACAAATATCACTGTGAAGCCCTAAGAAAACCCTTTCTTATAGGAGAAGCATATTTATAAAAAATCAGCTGTTTATGTTGACAATTTCCCTAATTTATTTGCCGGCGGCGAAATGCACAAATTTAGCGTGAATTAGCGCCTGTCGAATAAATTCGCCCTGTGTGGCACTGTATCTGTCTTGCCCTGACATCTGCAGTATTATACATGGAACTGGCACTGCATTTAAACTGCTGTGGATGCTGGGGTATTAAACATAGGATTGGCCCTGTATTTATACTGCTGTGGGTTGTCATAAATTGAATTGACACTGTATTTATCCTGCTGTGTGTTCTGGGGTATTACAGATGGAATTGGCACTGTATTTATCCTGCATGTTTTCTGTGGTATTCTACATGGAATTGGCACTGTCTTTATCCACTATGTATTCTGGGGTATTATATACGGAATTAGCACTGTATTTATCCTGATGTGTTCTGGGGTATTATACATGCAATTGGCACTGTATTTATCCTGCCGTGTGTTCTGGGGTATTATACATGGAATTAACACTGATTTTATCCTGTGTGTGTTCTGGGGTATTATACATGGAATTGGCACTGATTTTATCCTGTGTGTGTTCTGGGGTATTATACATGTATCACTTTTTTGGGAAATGTTCCATTGACACATAGAGAAGGATTGTGTCACTACAATACCAGTATAATATGATAATAATGTGATCCGTATATATTCATAATTTAAGACAAAATATTTCCTGTTTTGTTAAAATAACAAAAAAATTCCACGCTTTCCCAAATTTAGCAGATTCTAATCAGCATGGAGGAACCTCACACTGCAAATAATTCTGTTCAATTTAATTTGACCGATCGGCTAGACAATGCCATTGCGCGTTGTGGCTTATAATTACAATGACTGGCTTTGAAGTACCAAGGTATGGGGCGTCGGAGGGTGCGATCGGAGGAGATTGTCCATAAATATTTTATAGAGAAGTCATGCCAGGGGGAATGAAAGGTGACCTGCCCTTCTGTTTGCTGCTGCCGGAGAAAAGTAATCACATAGGGTAGAACTGATGCTTAGGGACAGACGTGAGACCTTCCTTTAATATTCACTCTTCTCTTCTAGGCAGTCGTTATTAGTCACAGGCTTAAAGGGAAAATACACTGTATTGTGTAATGTGTCTGTACATCCCTTTCTTATTAGTGGAATTAACTGCTTAACCCCCTGCGTACTTTTTGCATCCACCACGCAAAGTGGAGGAACCCATTTTGGATTTGGCTTGAGATACATGGTATCTACATATATTTGGCCATAAAGTATATAAATACTGCTTGTGGTATCAAGACTCATGTAAACATGGTTATTATAGTTAAAACTGTATGCCGTCATATGATATGCGCATATTAATATCACATCCAGTCTGTATATGGAATATCCTTATCATTTACAGTAGGGGGTACATTATCTCTAAGGTGAATTCACAGCGTTCACACCATCCGCCTTTCACTTAGCAGCTCTGTGCCCGACTCCTGCCCTAACCTGATCCCTGGTCACTTGCTCCTCTCGCCTCATCCCCATCTGCTCTGTCTGTCCCCAACACGTAAGTCTATCCTTATTTACAGTAGGGGTTACATTATCCCTTATAATACATGAGTGATACTCAGAGTTCCCTGTATAATTCCGCTTGCAGCCTTGTGCCTTTATATGGTCACAGAACCCCTCAGGGACTTCTAATATCCTTATCATTTACAGTAGGGGGTACATTATCCCTTATAATACATGAGTGATACTCAGAGTTCCCTGTATAACTCAGCCTGCAGCCTTGTGCCTATAGATCTGCAGCTGAACTGACAGGGATCTTCAGTAAGGCTAAGGCCACACTAGGCGATAGCGCCGCGATTTGACTCGCGGCGACTTTTCGCCGCGACTTTTAAGCCGCAATCGCTGGGGAAACTTTTGCGCTGGCGTCTATGGGGAATCGCGAAAAATCGCCAGCGTAAAAACACACGCGGCAATCTTTTTTCTACTGTTGCTCGAAATTGACTCGCTAGGTGATTTCGAGCGACAATAGAAAAAAGATCGACGCGTGTGTTTTTACGCTGGCGATTTTTCGCGATTCCCCATAGACGCCAGCGCAAAAGTTTCCCCAGCGATTGCGGCTTAAAAGTCGCGTCGAAAAGTCGCCGCGAGTCAGATCGCGGCGCTATCGCCTAGTGTGGCCTTAGCCTAAATAGTAAATACATCAGCAATTTCTTCTGGACTCTCTGCTTTATAATTTATCCTTACAGTAAAAAGGCAAGACAAGGCCATTCCTCATTTTGGCAAGAATATTACCAATAAAATATTTCTCCGGCACAATCGGGGGTTTGGGTGATGAATAAGACATCGCACTTTGGGAAAGACACAAGTGAATTGCCTCAATGTGTGATACAATATTGTTCCAAGGAAGAGACACTTTAAAATAATTCCGCTGAATACTAAATGGGATGTCTCTGATCTTAGAATAAATTGCATTAAAGATGAATGTCCAACCGTGCTACACTGAAACATTACTCACCTTTTATATATAATTCAGGACTCTCTTCTGCAGCTATAATCATATCTCTACTTTGAACATGGACCTGAAAAAAGGTGGAGCACTTCCCAAATTTGATCTTAACTGGCCTTCAGCTGGGCCCCTTAGCTCATAACAAGGTTACAGATATATAGAAACATTGGGGTAACAGTCACCCTGCTATAGTTCCAGAGGTACCCAGGGCACAAATAAGCACATATTTACCTGAGAGGAAGCACCGAGGCCCTGAGAGATCCGGAATGTGGCAGCATTAAAAGAAATACAGAAATAGGTAAATACAGGAAAGATTTTGTTTAATACAATTCTATAAAACAGGGTGAAACTGTCCCACCTGAGCAGTGGGGAATATCCCAATAGGCCCAAGCAACTATAAGTCTATATCCTCAACCTCTTGGGCCTACCCTGTCCCTCATATTGCAAATAGTAGATGCCTGGATCCTACATAGAAACCAGGGCCACCATCAGGAGGTACAGGGGGTGCTGCAGTCAGATGCCCCCAAGGTGGAAAATCATGATTTGCAAATCATGGAAGGGGTGGGGCTTGCACAACAGAGTTTGGGGTTTATTTGATTGGGTGGAGCTTTGGCATAACTGGATAGATAGGGGGCTTGGCCATTTATGTGAGGGACACTATTTTGTTTCATTGGGGTCTCACTTTACTTGTTGGCAGGGCTCACCAACCACATTGATGCCAACCTAGATCTAAATTGATTTCTGGGATATCTTGGCCACACCTGATTCTCTGCATTTCAATAAAGTGGCCCAGTTGGGCTATATATTGGGGTCCCCAGGGGCGAAACCCAGAGCAGGTTTTCTCTTGTCCTTTGTACAAATCTTCCTTTATTGATTTTCTATCGGCCGTGCTGTGCAAAAATGCAGGGGGCAGGGAGAGTACTTGACCAAATACCCAAAAAGCCCCAGTCAAATCCACGTTGATTTATGCTCCTTAAACCATTTTCATAAACCAACTTAATGGGAGGTTTTATGGCCTCAAAGCCATCAGCAGAATGCAGAGTTGGAAGGGATTCAAGCAATGCGATTAACCTGTTTTCTGGAAGGGAAAGCGCGCATAAAGCCAGCTGGCAGCAGATATACCATTAATGGGTAACTGCATTAAAAGTCAATTAGTAAAAATTACCTGGGACGTAACTGGTTTACTAACAATAACAATGAGGCAGAATTCTACCCACATTCACCCTGATACATATATTCCAAGGATCCAGGGAGTTCTCAGCTATACTCATGAAACAGAATCACCTGTACCCTTCTGTTGTACAGCGTTGTAGAATATGTTTGCAGGAGGTGCCATATTGATCCCCAACCAGTAGCTTGTGAGCAACATGTTGCTCTCCAACTCCTTGGATGTTGCTCCCAGTGGTCTCAAAGCAGGTGCATATTTTTGAATTCCAGGCTTGGAGGCAAGTTTTGGTTGTATAAAAAACAGATGTTTTGCCAAGCAGAGCCTTAATGTAGGTTGACTAGGCTTTTATTTTGGACGTGCAATGCCATACAAGTATATGGGCGTCATTTCTGTGGCGAAACAAGGCAAAAAATTTGCCCATCCCTAAGGTTGACAATCCACATGGGGGCTACCAAATGGCCAATAACAGCACTTATTTCGCACCACAAGAACATTTTTCATGCTAGTGTTGCTCTCAAACTCCTTTTACTTCTGAATGTTGCTCATGGGTACAAAGAGTTGGGGATCCCTGCCTTAGACAGTACAGTATGAGGGTATAGCTTATTGTGTATAGGTTATTGTGTGCCCAGAACATTCCTTCTCTGTATATTTGTACAGTGCCGTAACTAGCGGGGGACGGGCCCTGGTGCGTGATGCGCAGCCGGGCCCCGCCCCCCTCCGTACACGCTGGATTTCAGTGGCAAGCGGGCTGCCGGGGGGCCCTGAAGGGGTGCACACCCCCTGCTCCCCCCGTAGTTCCGCCACTGTATTTGTATTTATACATATGGGAGGAGAGAAATTTTGTTTGTCAGATTAATACAAATTACAGTTTAAAACAATCATAAAATAACAGATTTAACCTACTAAATGCACAGACATCATGAAGAGCAATTACAAATATTAAATAAACCCAAAGACATTTGCTACTTTATCTCATATCATAGAAAACAAAAATAAACTTCTCTATACAGTAACCATTAACAGTTACTGTATGGTTACTGGTACTGTGCTTTGTGCCTTCCCAATGATTTCTCAAATCACATGAACTTTAAATGCTGATTAATTACCCAACATTAGAAGTGCCTGCACATCTGACTTTAAGGGATTTGCCCGGAACATCTTCCCCTTCCCCACTGAAACTCTTCACTTGGATCCCTCTAATTTCCTGAAAACCTCCATCTTCTTCCAGCATAAGAAGTTAATCTTTTTTCAATTCTCCCCTTTCTCATCCTGCCCTGATCTTTATTTATTGCCCCTTCCTGGGGTTGAGGATTGTTGGCATAACTTTCCTTTACTTTCCCTTTAACTTCTTGTTGCACCTGATCTTCCTTCTTTTTCTCCCTATCCTCACCCATTTCTTTTGCATTTTGCCTTTCCTGTTCCTCCTTTTCCATCCTTCTCATCTCCTCCTCCTCTGCCACTTCCCCCCAACTCTTACCCTGGGGCAGCACATATCTGTTGGACACCTTAATGGTGTTGTCAAAAAGGCCCTTCCCAGCCTTTCCTACCACCTTCCACCCTTCTTCCTTTTCCCCACTCCCCTTGACTTTGGGATGCATTCTCTTGGGGGGACTTTCTGCTCCTTTTCTGACCTGCCTCATCTTCCTCACTATCTCCTTCCCTCACTTCTTCTGATTTTGCATCATTACCTGATTCTTTTGGCTCCTCCTCCCTTCCCTGCTCCCTTACAGGCTCCTCTATTGGCTGAAAGAGTTCCTCCTCTACCCGTGGGCAAGCCTTGGTGATTTTATGCCAGGCATCTGGGCATTCACGGTGTGTGTAGCCCAAGGTACCGCACAAGTTACATTGGATCTTGCTGCACTCTTTGCTGATGCAGCCCTGGGTCCCACACAGCGCACACACCTTGTTCTCACAGTCACTGTCCAGATGACGCACTGGTGAGTTTGCCCAGGGTAGAAACAGGAGGCTCTCTCCTTGCCTATGAAAAAAGAGTTGGGGAGATGTTTAGGGACATTATTCTGCACCTCCAACCTGACTTGTGCCCTGTACCCAGAACTACTCCTCATTGTAAATATGAGTGAGTGGGTGCAGCCTGCAGTGCCTCCTCAGCCAGACCATAATATCCTCCGGGGGATAGATTAATTCTTAAAGAGGATAGTCACCACCGTTGTCTCTGGCCTGGTTTTGGGAACGGCTCTAAACCCCTCCCATTCCTGCACCCCCTTCTTCTCCTCATACAGCCCCCAGAATTACTCCAGCCACTGAGAGAGCTTGAAACTGACATCGTATTCAACTTCACAGGCAGTTACAAAGGCATAAATATCATCTGGGGTGAAGCCCATGGACTGTTTGATTAAATTGCGGCAACTAAATCTTGTCCCAGGAAACTTCTCCTTTTCCCCATCCAACCTGATTCTCACAACATTCCACCTTTTGAAAACTTGCCCTTCTAAAGTGCCACTTTGCTGCCCCTGATTGGTAAAGGGCTTTATCCTCCCCCAGACAGTGTGAGCAGCCTGCTGTCCCTCAATATTGGACTGCGTTACTGGATTCCCCCCCACAGCTCACCCACCAGCCTGCACTCACTCTGTGCCTCCTTCCCCCCAATCTCATCCTTACCACCGGCACCCCCCACTCGTGCCCCTCCCCCACTGCCACACAGCTTACACTCATACTCTCAGCAGTATCAGTACTGACAACATGGGGTTCAAACCCAGAGTCTGTTCTACTCTTAGGGTGCTCAGTGAGCTCAGGGTTAAAGTCCAGGATCATTTGTTTAACAGTCTGAGAAGTCACTTGTGTCCCTCTGCTCATTGTCCCAAAGTGGCCTTTATTCTGGTAGAAGTCTTCCCAGGGCTTGATAATGTCCATAGTCCCAGCAATGTCCTGTTCCAGATCCTCCAGCTCTTTTTTTAACTGGACCATTGTCCTTATGCTCTGGGCTCTGGATTCCCCCTTAGCAAGGCCAGTGCTTTCTATATGTCTCATTAATGTGCCATTCAGTTCCACATCACTCATGTATAAGGTATAATGACCCCCCCTAAGGATATTAGAAGTCAATGAGAGGTTCTGTGACCATATAAAGGCACAAGGCTGCAGGCTGAGTTATACAGGGAACTCTGTGTATCACTTATGTATTATAGGGGATAACTTACCCCTTACTGTAAATGATAAGGATATTAGAAGTCAATGAGTGGTTCTGTTACCATATAAAGGCACAAGGCTTCAAGCTGAGTTATATAGGAAACGCTGAGTATCACTCATGTATTATAAGGGATAATGTACCCCCTACTGTAAATGATAAGGATATTAGGAGTCACTGAGGAGTTATGTGACCATATAAAGGCACAAGGCTGCAGGCTACAGGGAACTCTGAGTATCACTTGTGTGTTGTAAGGGATAATGTACCCCCTACTGTAAATGATAAGGATATTAGAATTATCAATTATAACACCATATAGCAATGCAACAATATCTAATGTATAATTTTCTATCAAAGGGGCCAGGTGAGACCTCAAGTCTGCCAGTGCCTCCCTATTTCCGATTTGGCACAGCTCCACATAATCGCTAGCTCCCTCCGGATTCCCCTGTAATCCCTCCCCCCCCCATTCCCTGTAACACAGACACGCTCCCCCTCCCTCTATATGTGGCAGAGACATACATCCAGTGCTTTAGAGAGTTTCAGAGATTTCCCAGCCTCAACTCTTGATATTTTTCCCCATATGCAACACCCTTGAAACCCAAATCCCCCCCCCCCCCCGCACCTCCGGCAGCAGCGTGAAAGAAATGAATGAGAGATACAATGTTTTACTTCCCATCAATAACATGATAACATGATACAAAGTCTCCTTTCTTCCCTGCTGGCTACAATTACCCATCTCTATGAACATGGCTGAACCTTGAAATCAGTATTTTATGCAGACCCTTACCTCATGCTGTCACCATTCCTTTTCCATGTTACTCGCTCAAGCAGAACAAGCAAGAAATAGGTGAGACAGGTAAGGATTAGAGCAGGCCACTTAATGAAAGCATTCAGCCAATTCATTTGGCTCCAGCACCTTCTAAGCTTAATTCAGTGGGAATTCTGGTGGCAAAGGAAAAAGATCATGTATATGACAAGTATCCCTGGGTTTTGATGTGGTACAATGCAGCATACCCTATGCAGTGCTGGCTTGGGTAAGGCCCCCTCTCTCTCTCCCTCTGCCTGCTCTGGTAAGAGCTACAAGCTGGCCCCACGCCAGGGCTCCTTAAAAAACACAAATGCCGCTCCTCATTCTGCAAAGAGTTAGCAAGGTACAAGGGTTGAACCCCTGCCAGATGGGCTCAAAGGGAAAAAACAAGAACATTGATTTATTTTGGAAGGGGAGAGCTGCCTAGGAACATACAGAGGGCTGGAGGGTGCAGCCAAGGAGACACGTAGACCTACAGCACTGGCAGAGGATACTATGGACAAGAAGAAAGACAAAATGCTTAAATATCAGAGCACTGGTATAAGGGATTATGGATTAAAGTCATCAGAGGTGGATACCAAATTGGCACACATAATGATTTGGGGTTTAGTTCTCCTTTAATGTAAAGAAAATCCAGTTGGCATCAGGAACAGTATGGATGTGGTCTGTATGGGTCCCCCTTTATGCACTGATTTGGTGTGGTAAAGATCCAAGCCTTTGGTAAGCTCAACAAAGGAGTCAAACGCTGACCAATTGGGCAAATATTGACTCCTTTATTGACCTTGTCAAACAAGTTGGTCTTTCTATAGTATGTATGTCCAGCATCAGCATGCAGCCTCCAACAGCACCAAAAGGCCAGAAAAAAATGAAAATGCGCAGCAATCTGTGGGTTCTGGAAAATGCCAGGGGGCTGCTGTAGTTGCCATAGAAAATCCCTATTTAGAGGGATAATGGCAGTCTGTTTGGGCCTATGTGTACTTGGAATGCCAGAGCCTATTTTGATTCTCCAAAAAACCCATGTTCATCCATGGGTTGTTGGGTTTGTTCTTCATTAGAGGAAGAAACATGAATAAGTAATGCCTATAAGCAGGCAGCATTAGTTAATAAAATTCAGAAGACAGCATTGCTTCCATGGGGGAACATCTATCCATGGATAATATCTGGTATCTTGAACTAAAGGATGTGGCGGCCCATTGGTGCACATTGAAAAAAATTGGTATTATGAGGTTTCTGATTGGATACCAGGACCTCTTTACAATGAGTAGCAGGTGATATTTTTAGGACAAGTAATATGACAAGGCATTATTATATTATTTTGGTGCCCTTTCATTGGACGTTATTCACAGTGGGACCAGGGTGGCACCAAGGTTTCTGCTCTTGTCCTTTCTTCATACCCATTTTTAGGGCCGGGCCAGCCCCAACAGGCGTCCTAGGCAATTTCTCCAGGCTGGTGCTGACTGAGCGCAAGCCGGTACTTTTGTGCAAATTGACGTGTGTGCATGCGCTGAAGCGGGAGTTGGCGTGTGCGCATGCGCTGAAGCGCGAATTGCATGAGCAAATACAAGGGGAGAGATGCGACCGAACATGGGGTAGGCGACAGAGCAGGTACGTGCCTGGCACCCCCAGCTTTGCACCCTAGGCACATGCTTACTCTGCCTACCCCTAGTTCCGGCCCTGCCCATTCTTTCTTCTGCACTTTACATAGTAAATTAGGTTGAAAAAAGACATGTCCATCAAGTTCAACCTTTAAACTCTATTTTAACCTGCCTAACTGCTAGTTGATCCAAAGGAAGGCAAAAAACCCAATTTTAAGCCTCTCCAATTTGCCTCAGAGATGCAATTAGACCAGTCCCTGGATCAACTTGTACTATGAGCTATCTTCCATAACCCGATATTCCCTTCCTTGCTAAAAAGATTGTTGCTTTCCTATTTGTTTGCCCAACCCTATATCTGGCAGCACTGACCGCATAGCTAATCAATAGCAAGCACTGCTAATCATACATCTCTTTCAGGCTTCAATATCCATGTTGGGAAGTGAGCAACACTTCAATCGTAGGGATACAGAACCTTTAATTGGCACCAACGTTCACAATCTGCCAACTTGCTGGTGGTGTGTGTCAGAAATTCGCAAATCGATTACAAATGGGGTACTGGGTTACATCAATATCAATGAAGCATGCTGCACAGCAATAAATGATATTCCCTAAATTAAGCAATACATTTTTCTCCATAGTAAAATACAAGCTGGACACAGGATAAGGCACACCGTGTCACTGACCCACAGAATTTACAATCACTAGAATCAGCAGGTTTTGTTGCATCTTCAGCCTTTTCTGATCTAGAACTCCCAAATATGCCCTAGCCACCATACTCAATCTACTTGCTCATTTCATTTGTGTCCTCTACTCACTGTTGAGTACTCGTTCCTACCAACAAAATCAACTTAATAAATGTATTCACTTACCCCTCCCAATAAATCAACTTACTAGATGGATTTACTCATCTCCCTGCACCCATCAATCATTATTAACCAAAGAATCTATACACTGGATCATCTCCCAGCATCCTATACTCATTGTTAATAACTCATCCCTACCCAATGAATCTTGATTAGATATATACGCTCATCTCTCTGCATCCTTCATTCATCTCTACCAAATAACTCTGCTCAATCGAACTACTCTCTCATCTTGCCTCTTTCAAAACATATTAGTTACTCATCTCTACCAAATGAATTTACTAGCTAGATCTCCCAGCATTCTATAGTCACAGTTGTTTACTCATTCCTACCCAATGAGTCTACTCATTAGATGTATTCACTCATCTCCGTGCATCCTTCATTCATCCCAACCAAATACTCATTCGATCTACTCATCTTGCTTCATCTTTCAATAAATATTTGTTACTCATCTCTACTTAATGAACTTACTAGCTAGATCTCTCTACATTCTATAGTCACAGGTGTACTTGTTTCTAAGTCACTGTTGGTTACTCATCCCTACCCAATTAATTTACCGATTAGTGGAACAAAAGGATATTGGCCGCTCAATTTATGATTAAGGGATTTTCTCCCGAAACGTGTCAGGTGATGTTGGTTTGTGACCTGTTTCAATAAACCACCCTCTTCTTTTTACCATCCTTTTGCACAAATAATTTACTGGTTATATGCATTCGCTCATCTCCCTGCATTCTCCATTCATAGTTGGCTACTCATCCCAACATAATTAGACTTTTCTTTGGATATACTCAGACATTTCCATGCATCCACCAATCATTGTTGTTTACTCATCTGAACTAGTGTCATGCTGGCCAATAGGGATGTAGCGAACTGTTCGCCGGCGAACTTCGACTGTTCGCGTCCGCCGCAAGTTCGCGAACATCGCGCGACGTTCGCCAGTAGGCGTTCGCGTCAAAATCGTTCGACCATTCGGTCGCTAAAATCAAACGATTTTCGTTCGAAACGAACGATCAAAGCCATTGGATTAAATGAAATCATTCGATCCAATGGCTTCGATCGTTCGATTCAAACGGAAATCGTTCGATCGAACGATTAAAATCCTTCGATCGATTTTCGGATGTTCGAACTTCGCGAACTGTTCGCAAACTGTTCGCATTTTTTGCCGGTGTTCGCGAACGGCGTTCGCGAACACATTGTCGGCGGTTCGCTACATCCCTACTGGCCAACAAATTGCAACCTAAATGCACTATCTTCCAGCCCAGACCCAGCTGACAATACTAACATCATGGTGGTGAGAGCCCTTGGCCTGCAACCTGCCCAAAAAGTAAATTGGTGCCCATACACCACTTATCACTACATATATTGGATATACACATCTCCATTTATTTCCCTCTTACTGTTGGTTTCTTATCCCTACACCAAATCCTTCAACTCAATCCCTACCCAATGAATCTATTTATTACATTTACTCCCTCAAGTCTCTAGATCCTTTGTGGCTCACTCATCTCTTTGCATCCTAAAGTCATTGTTAGATACTCATCCCTACCCAGTGTTAGCACTTATCCAATCACAGGTCTACCCAACTCCCACTGAAGCAAAGACTGCATTCAGTCATACAATTCTATAGATCCTTTGTGGCTCACTCATCTCTTTGCATCCTAAAGTCATTGTTAGATACATATCCCTACCCAGTGTTAGCACTTATCCAATCACAGGTCTACCCAACTCCCACTGAAGCAAAGACTGCATTCAGTCATAAAATTCTATAGAACTGTTCAGGACATCGGTTTGTATATCTATGTAAAATAAAGCAGACCTTTGGCTAGGTGAGATATTGAACCCCAACCCCTGACAACAGACTGACAGTTATTGGTTGGTTATTGATTATTTCACAACACTGTCACTAGGGAGCCACTACTCAAAAGGACCGTCCCTTCAGCCAACGGAATATTTGTGAAGAAATGTAAAATAGATGGATTTTATGATTTCAGCTCAGTCAGCAACAAGGTCAATTGGATTTTAGTTCGGCCCTAAGGGAAACTGCCTGAAAACATTCTGTAATGCCAGTTTACAAAACAGGAAATGGAACATTTCCATCAAAAATAGATAATAATTGAACAGATGCTTGTAACAGAGCCTATATAAATGTAGTACATATATAACAGATGTACAACTCCCAGTCAGCCAATATGAATATTACACAATGATCCAACAATTGACTAAATAACTAATATACATTATATAATGTATATAACAGGAAAGGGTTTATATAAAACTGTCAAGTATAGCAAAATATATTCTGCCTCTGGCTGGGTTTGAACCTGCAACCTCAACCTCTTAGTTCATAGGTTCAAAGCCAGACAGACAGAGCAAGAATACAAAATTATGTGGATAGCTAGAGGACATGAAGGCTGTTAAGAGGGCAAAACCACACAAACCTATTAAAATAAGAGAAAGAAATAGGGAATAAAACAGAGAATGTTCTTCTTCAAAAAGGATAATGATAATTCTATGAAATAAAAGAGTTCTTCCCCATACAGAAGGTGGAAATTTATCACTGGTTGTAAATTAAATGTGGGGCCTTGTCACTTCTCAGATCATATATGTTCCACATGACTTCTTTCCTCCATGATATAATGCCCATTAGTTCCCCACTGACAAATGATGTTACATGGTCTAACGTAGCATAAAATCAGCCTGCCATCCTACCAACAAGGCACATGAATGGGCTTGTGAACAATAGGCATGGGGTCTGCAAGATATGAGAAGTTCCCACCTCTAGCTGGAATATGCAACTATTGTGATTAGCTCATTACCGACCTGCAATAAATATAACTGGCAGGCGATGGGGATGCCCGACGCCTGCTTATTCTTGAATGCCGGCTATTCTGCCACTTCTGGGTTTGCGCGGGGCTTGGGGATTCGAGAAATTTCTCTGCAGTTCCAGAATCAAAAGCCATAACAGAAACAGGTGTATTATTCCAGGACAGATTGACAGGAACACAAATCTTAGAACTAGTGTTAACTAAACTCCTGAGCTTGAATGAAGTTGGGGAGATTCATTCAGGCTGTACTTCTGCTCCCTGTAACACTAGTTCTAGGATTTGTGTTCATGTCACCTGTTTCTGTTATGCCTTTTATTGATTCTTCGGCTGCTGGGAATTTTCCCGAATTCCCCCGAACGTCACACAACCCGGAAGCGACAGAAGAGCAGGCATTCAAGAGCAAGCCAGCGGCAGTTGTCCCCATCGCCTGTCAAGTATATTTATAACACGACCTTTCACCATTCACAAAGATAGATTTACTATAAAGAGGGGAGCTTGGGGTGACCTCCCTCCCATATGTATAAATACTAATATACAGAGATGGAATGTTCTGGGCACACAATGAACTATACCCTCATACTGTACTGTCTAAGGGAATCAATATGGTACATCCTCCCATATGTATAAATACAAATATACAGAGATGGAATGTTCTGGGCACACAATGAACTATACCCTCATACTGTCCTGTCTGAGGGAATCAATTTGGCACCTCTCTCCGCCCATATTTATAAATACAAATATACAGAGAAGAAATGTTCTGGACACACAATAAGCTATACCCTCATACTATAAGTTTTCCCATTATAAAAGAAAAATATTCTACTTAGGACCTTTACATAAAATTATACCATATAACAACAGCCAAGAAACCAATATGATGAGATCCATATATTGTGATGTCTCGCCACACTTCACATTAATATCCGCTCACAATGAATCCTCCTTTTATTTGATACTATCAGTCTCTGAATAAATATTATCAGTGTCAGATCAAGGAATTTTATTTTTTAATCAATTTTATTTTTTTCTGGTCACAATGAAGCATGGGGCCCAGTAAAGTGAAATGACAACACTGTCTTTATAGATTTTAGTTATGTACAGAAGCTCAGCTGCTTATCCTTGTTCCAGGCTAATTTGTGAATGAATTGGGAAGTGTATTTGCAGGTCATCCTGGGTCCCCTAGTGGTTGTAGGGTCAGCGGGATGGACCCTGGATGGAGATATGTCTAAGGAGCCTTTTTGTGCGGGTTGGAGAAAATCATTGGCCACCCATGTTCTGGTCAAAATTGAGCTGTCAGGCAAACATGTAGGGAAGGTCCCAAGCACAGGCCAACAAGCTGCTGACTCCTGAAAGTCCCAAATGCACCCACCTCTACAACATATCTCCCAGATGTCTTACTCATCCCATAATTGTTCTGATCTAGAGTCCCCAATTGTAAAGCCAAAAAATAATTGGAAAGATTATGGGTGTGGCTGGGCATGAAATGGGATAAATTGGCCCAATTTTCAAAAAGTGTTCTAGTTTTTCCATGGCTACCCTGGTTTATGGATTGGGGCAAAGCATTTGGCATTGTGTGATATCTTTGACCAAATGTGATGTTTCAGTCTTGCAGCTCCATCTGCTGGTGATTACGCTCATGGCAGCTTCTTCCCAATTTCCGAGCATTTCAACAAGGTATTATTACTACTAATAATAAGGGGTCATTTTAAAGGGCTAGCATTCATTCATTAAAGGCATTTAACGCCCCTTGCACTTCGGTATAGTTGGGCTTGCCCATAAACATAGTATTATGTCCACTAATTGGGCCAGAACAATATAACGGTTGAACAGCACTACATTTTGTCATTATGTAAACTGTGATGTCATCAACACAAGCAGCCCATTATATGATATCACCCATGAACTAGCAAGTAGACTTTTAGTTGTTAATTTCTGCTGCTGCTGTCACACTTGCCATCTTTTAGTTGTCTAAAACTACCTCTCCCTACAGGTGGCTAAGGATCCTGGGAATTGTAGTCCATGGTGGTATTTAAGTAGTAAAAGACAGGACATCCAACATCTAATGACTTCTTTCCACAAAAAATGAAAAGCAGCTTATATCTAAATAGTTTAATGACTAAAAAACATAGAACATTAATTTCCTGGAGAACCTTAATCCTCTTGCATAATCCAATGTGTGTTTATATAATGGGGGGCAGAGCGGAGGGTCGTGCGGCCATACCCCCACGGCACAGTCTTTTAGATAAGATTTTAGAATAACAAGGCTTAATGCTCTCTGTTCTTACATATCATGGAAACAATGTGTGCACCTAATCTCCTGTCATTGCTTTAATCTAAACAGCATGGAGACCATAAGGCTACACTCCAAGTCCTGGTGTCATGGGAGTTTCTTGTGTTACACAGGCTAGTGTCAAATGTTGGTAATAAAAAAGGAGGAGCTTACCAGAAGGTTAGTGGGATTCTGTTCAGATGTGGGCTAGCCTTGATGGGGCAAGAGCTTAATCAAAAATGTAGGCAGAGACATTGTCATATCATCCACATATGTCAGTATTTGGGCAGGACATGATTTGTGGACCTTCCAAAAGGGTGGGGCTTATCTGAACACCGGTGGGTGATTAAGTGGTATGTTTAAATATTACTGAGCATGGTAAGGGTGGTTTTGGTGTGGCCTAAGTGGCCAATAATAAATGTTGGGAGGTATGGAACCTCCAAAAGTTCCTTAAAGCTGTCAAGAGTTGAGTCCCACCATGAATGTTTTATTATATTGCTCTTGGGGGCAGCAGGATGTTTTATGAGTCTGGGAAACATTCATCTCATTCAGGGGCGATCCTGGCTCCTCCGCCGCCTGAGGCAGCAGCAGTTGCTGCTGCCCCCCCTCCCCCGGAAATTCACTCTTAAAGTACCAGGAGCAGCATTTTTGGTGCCCCTGGTACCTTGTGGGGCGCTGCTGCCTGAGGCGACAGCCTTAACTCGCCTCATTGGAGAAGCACCCCTGATCTCATTGCAAAAGTATAATGAAGGACTAAGATTATACCCAGGCATAGAATACACTCATGCACAGATATGACTTTGTCCTGCTTAAACATCACCCATATTTTGAAAGCCCTTACTCTTCAAATGCCCACTAATTGGGACTATCACGTGTGTATAGACTTGTGACTTTTTTCCAGGATCTATCAGTTAATCACAAGATAAGCCAAAATGAGACAACTAATGCACAAGGTCTTAGTTTGACCTTACAAGGGATCACTGGATTTGTAGCCTTTACATAATGGTATATTGGAAACCACAATACAATGACAGCAGAAGGCAGTGAGTATCATGACATTTGTATACTCTGAACACATTAGAGCTGCTAGACAACGACATGGCAGCAGAGACGTTTGTTTGATGCAATTTAGCAGCAAGAACTGGCTGCCTTTTCAGTTGCTACTGTGTGAATATTGGGATCTTATAGTGCAAAGGTCGTTATGGTGGAGGTGATGGTGGTTTGGTGTGTGGCATGGCCTGAGCAAAGCCAATGTAGTCTGTTCTGTGCCTTTTGCTTACTCAACCCCATTTCTTCCTTGATCTCCATGCCCTCTCTTCCTCCTTCCACTCTTTTTCCCATTTCTATACTCCATCCGCCTCCACTCAATTTCTGTTTCTGATCTCTATGCCCTCTCTTCCTCCAACCCCCTTTTTTCACTTCATCCCTTCACCATGCTCTTTGCCCCATACTGCATCCCTTTTTACAGTATGTCCCCTTTTCCTTCTTCATGTCCCCTTTTCCACCTTCAGCCTCCTCCCATTTTTATGCCTGATCGTCATGCCTCCTTTTCCCTCCAGCCCCCTGTTTCCTGCATCCTATTCCACTACCATACTCTCTTAACCTCCTCCCTGCTCCTTTGATACCCCTATTCCATCCTCACTCTTCATGCTCTTTTTTGTCCTTTTCACTCTCTAACCAATCTATACTTCTGCCCCCTACCTATTTCTTTTTCTGATTTACATGTCCTCTCTTCCTCCTACTCCCTCTTTCCTCCATGAAATTCCTTCAGTATGCTCTTTGGCCCATCTCCATAATCTCCATCTTCTCCTTCCAATCTTGATGTCCTTTTCTCCTCACCCCCATTCTTTTCCTGATATCCATACCTTCTCTTCTTCCTCCCTACTCAATCCCTACTTTCTATACTCTTTCCACCTTCTTCCCATTACTTTCCTGATCTCTGTGCCTGTATTTGTACTTCCACACTATTGTTTCCCCCATCTCCATACTCTCTACACCTCCTCTTTCTACTGTCTCTGTGCTTTATGCTCGTCACCCTGATGAATATATAATGGAGCCCAGGAAATAACTTTATGGGGCTCCATTATTTATACAATGTAGACTGTCTATCTTATGGCCCTTCAGTTGAACTTTGAGCACCTCCTGAAAGTCTTTGAATGTCAGTGGGTGCTGAGGTTTTGTAGATCAACACCAGCTGAAGGCCTGAACCATTTTGCTTTACTGTCTCCATAGTGCCATAATGATGACACTCACCCTTGCTATCTACAACTGCTGCTACTCCACAAGATACAATTCCTTTAAGAGCCTCGGCAATCAATCCTATTTAGGCCACTCTTACACACCCATATAAAAAGCTTTCCATGGCCTATAAATTATGTAGGTTACCACTCTTGCAAGGAAGACTCTCTGACTCCATATGACAACTCACAACACATGTTATATGATATAGGAATCTCACAGTTCTGCCTCCCCGCCATGTGTTTTTCCATAAACAAGGGTACAGTTTCCATTAACTATCACACAAAGGGATATCATGAGCTGTGTGCAATCTGTTATTTACCCCAGAGAACTTGGGAACATTGCTAAGCACATGGCCCCTGAAACCATAAGGAATGTCGCCGACGTAATGCTGCCAGCCATTGCCGGGTCAGTGAAATACGGGCAGAAGCAACTTTGTTTCCCAGTGTATGGGAAATAAATCAGGTTGTTCCTTCTTAGTGGAAAAGGGTCCATAAAACTCTGTGCAGGATTTATTCCAAGATGTCGGCGAGCCAAGTCTCATACAGACAATACGGTGTCAGCAAACCCATCTGGCAATGGCACAATGGAAACTATTTTAAATGTATCCAAACACTTCTATGTTCCCAGTCCTGGGCAGCAGAACACTGGCCGGCCCTCAATCGTATGAGAGAAACCACTTACAGTGTAAAAATTCACTGCAAGCTTTCTTTAAAGGGGAAATTAGGATTAATTTATAGTTGGTGTCAACAGTAATATGGTGAGACAACTTGCAGTTGTTATTTTTATCACATTGTCTGCCATTTTTAGACCACTATCTGGTAAGTGGACCCTAGCAACCAGGTAACATTTAAGAAATATCCTTTGCTCATAGCATTGCTTAAGTCAGAGCTTATGACACTAAATCAATGTAGCAGAAGCCAGTTGGAAGAGAAATGATTTGTTACATTGTTTCATAGAGTCAGAACCAGAGAACAAAAATGGTCGGACTGGACGGACAGTAATGACAAATAGCAATGACAGTTACACAAAAATATAAACCCAGTGAGAATTAGGAATGAAGAGATATCGGGACGTTGCTTAGAATTATATATATTTTTTTTCATTGGGCAGCATTTCATTTTTAGGTTTATATCCCCTTTAGCTTTTCAGTTGTCATGCCTCTGTTTCATTCTGTTTGCTCTCTAGGTTTGTTACCAACGTGCTTTTCTACTTAGCATACATTTTGGAAGTGACTGCACAGTCTCTAGGTTATTTATGTGCAGGGCTACTCTAAAAATAAAACCACAAAAACATGTGTTAAGCAGCTCCAAATAAGCCTTTATATTTTACAAATGTTATGCTTAGGGCAAGCTGGGCCCATGGCCAGAAATCCTTGTATTAGAGTAACAATCTGGGATGGGGAGTGGGCCATGGACATACTGAGGGTTTAAAGCGAAAATTAACATTTTGTTTGCATTAGCTGTATCCATTAACTAAAACAAAGGCCATACTGCTTCCCTTAGAGAGTACAATATGAGGGTATAGCTTATTGAGTGCCCAGAGTATTCCTTCTCTGTATATTTGTATTTATACATATGTGAGGGAGCTGCCATATTGCTTAAAATACACAGTATACAGGTTTTGCCAAGTTTCATTCTAATTGACATTATTCTGTGCTTTGGCTTCGGTATGACCTTGACCATTAACATCCAGCCTAATTGGACATTGTTCCTCTGGATCTCTCCTGACAGAGCACTGGTCCCTTTGTGACAGACCATAATAGTGCAGGGAGCACTTATAAGAGCCAGTGTTGGAGGGGAAGAAATGAAAGCACTTGTCAGAAGGAGCCCATTGTTCAAAGGCAAGCGGCAGCGGGAGGCAGGTGGAAGCACTGGCTGTACCCAATAAAACAATGAAATAAAACACAGGCGCCTTTGAAATATGACATGTATCACAAGATGTAAGCTACTTTGTCAGATTCAGGAGCAGCAGCACCTTCCTTTCCTTAATAACATTCAGCACAAAGGAACCTTCTTATACCCCAAACCCTTTCATCCCCAATGAAATGCCTCTCAGACACCAGGACCTCTCAGGGCCTTAGCCAAGAACCATATACAATGACAGTGTAAAGTATATTGTATAATAAGTTATAAGCATATACATGGGCACAGAGGGCATTTTAATATCTGGTGTGGCCAAGGGCCAAACAAACTGCTGGATAACATAAAATGTGCCTGTTGTCATCTTCCCCTACTGTCGCTATCCTGCCCTGCCCCATTGTCTCCATCTTGTCCTACTGTCCAAATCTTGTCTTACTGTCTCCATCCTCTCCTTCTGTCACCATCTTGCCCTAATATCTCCATCTACAGTGCCCTACTGCCCTATCCTGTCCTTTTGTTCCCTTCTTGCCTTACTGTCTCCATCTTATTCTACTGTCTTTCTCTTGCCCTACTGCCCCCATCTTGTTCTACTGTCTCTATCAATTCCTACTGTCCTCATCTTGCCCTACTGTCTTCATCTTGCCCTACTGGTGTAATCTTACCCTACTGGTGTAATCTTGCCATACTGTCTCCATCATCTCCCACTGTCCCCATCTTACCCTACTATCTACATTTCTCCTACTGTCTCCACCTTGCCATGCTATGTCCATTTCTCCTACTGTCTCCATCTTTCCTTACTATCTCCATTTCTCCTACTGTCTCCATCTTGCCCTACTGTCTCCATTTCCCCTCCTGTCCCATCTTGTTATGAGTTATTACACCAACTGCAATAACTTGTGTTGGCAACAACTGATTTTAGTTTTTCCATTTTTTTAAAACTACAGTAAGCTTGTGGTTTAATTAGTTTCTGGGCAATAAAACAGAAATTGCTGACCAGATACTGCTTGCCAATTCCACATTCACAAACATTGTGCCTCTTGTTTGTTTGGTTTGGGGCAGTACACGGAGAAACTGGTGGGTGTTAAGGTGTTTTATTTGCACAATATGCTGTAGGCAATCTGGTCTTGTCAATTCTCATGACTTCATTCTGGATAACAATTTCTTTTCATATGGAAAGAGTAAGTGATTTGGCGCTATAGTGACAGGTACATGATGGAAATCTTTCCCATTTCTTAAAGAAGTAAATAGAATGGGTATCTAGCAGAACTAAATCAAATAAAAGAGTTGGGAGATATACTTCCCCATGGTTCTTAAAGATCTGTTTTTCCAACTAGCTGCTACATGTCACCTCTACATTCCACCCATAAAGTGCTCAGCCAAAATATAGTACTTACAAGTACAATGTTCTACTAGAAGTATTGATTCTATACACACTTTTAACTGAGTTTTTATTGATATTCCAATACCACCCGGAACATGGGAGAGATCAATGTAGGGATTTGTTAATGGGAAAATACATTAGAAGCAATTTTGGAACCACCAATACAGTTAATGAAATTTCCTTCCATGATCCTTTAGAGATAATTACTATCACATTACTCCGCTGGCCTGGCTTAGTTAAGCAGCAGCTAATCTTCCAGGGGTGACTAATGTATGTCTTACAATTATGATAATCACGAGAACATGTCAGGTGCTTATAAATATAAAGGTCACAGGAACTGCTAATGAAAATGAGGCTTTTCAAGAATAGTGTAGCTCTTTGGGAATTTAAGGAACCAGCAGGACACACATCAAAAAGAGGTCTCGTTAAGAGACCACAACATGCTCTTTTAAGAACTGTAAAGACCAAATAGCACAAAGCCAAGAAGCAATGGTGATATCTCAGGAACTCTGAAGATGTCAAAAATTATGGTGGAAAAGTAAATAAACCCTTAGGACCAAGGATAAGTCTACAATGAAAGTGATAATTCCTTACTCTAAAGAGATCCCAAAACAAGGCTTAGAATAGAAAGCTAAAAAGCAAGGTGTTCAAATACTTAGTACATCTAGATCACAACCTTGCACAGCCTACAAAGAAAGCAAGATCTCCACAAAGAAGGTATTTCATTTACCATACAATGAATTGATGCAGGATGCACCCTCAAAAGCAAGGCAGTTGAGTATTGTAATAAAGGGGTGTCTTGTTTAAATCAAGGTGAGCAACAATCATTTGATAAACATGCAAGCAATGGTGTGTGGCTCTGTCCTTGAAACAAAAAAAGTTATAAGTCCAAAATGAAAAGAAAAATAGAATCATCATTTGTTAAATGGCCCCTCAACAAAACAACACCCAGTCCAAGGGTTGCAAATCACATTTTTCAATATGCAGGATTCAAAGTGGGGTATGGCCCATTTACTTGTAAAGCAGTCTTGATAAGTTAAAAAAGACTTTATTAGGACATACATAAGCCATAAACTTATCTTGAGCTACTGCTTTACTAGTAAATGGTCCTCACCCCACTTTGAATCCAACAATCATTTGATGTTGTCTAGTGCTGTTCATGCTTACTGTACTTACTTTACTAAAGATACTATAATGATACAAATGATTGACCCTTAAAGAACAACTACCAAGCAGATTAAAAAGGCTATATGGGACTTATGTGAAGCAATGAGTCTCCTCCAACATAAATATTGGGGCAGGGATGTCTTGTTGACATCAAAGTGTGCAAACATAGTTCAATGTCTACTGTAGTGTGAGCTGTACCTGCTTTTTAAGACACTATAATGATTTGAATTGATACAAACAACTACGTAAGACACTATGTAAGACACTTGTGCTCAAGCAATGAGAGTTCCATCTCTTCCAAGATAAATACTGGGGAGGGAATGTCTTGTTCACATCCAAGTAAGCAAACATAGTTCAGTGTCTACTCTAGTGTGAGCTTCTTAAGACAATAAAATGACTAAAATTGATACAAAAGACTATGTAGGACACTTTTGCCCAAGCAATACAACGCCTTCAAATCAACAAATCTTAAAAGTAAGAAGCCTATGCTACCATACGATAGAGGACAAACTTGGACTAACAATGACATTTTAGAGTAAAGAACAGGACCATAAAGTATCAAGAGCACATTACCCATCAACAAAATATGGTTCCCCTTCTAAAGGGGCATAATAACAAATGTAGATACCTGGTTGTGAAAACATTATATATACACAACAAGGATATTCATCAAGGTCATCTGTTTTCAAGGCACCATCTGGGTATGAATACTGCCAATTTTCATCAGTGCAATTGATGGATTTCCGAATGAGATGTTCAGCAATAGTTAATCAGTTGGCTTTGTTCCTGTCCCAAAGATAAACATGCTACTTACATTGATGGAGTGACAGGTACATGAACCTATATAGCTACCAGATCGGATAAAGAACACACATATAAAGAGAGATAAAGAATAGTTAAAGTAGATAGAGAGATAGATTATAGATATATAAATAGACAGATAGATACTGAGTGGATGGATAGAGAGATAGATGATGGATAGATGATAGATAGATAGATGATGGATGGGTGGGTGGATGGATAGATAGATAATGGGTGCATGGATGGATAGAGAGAGATAGATGATGGATAGACAATAGATAGATGATAGATAGATAGATAGATAGATAGATAAATCATGGATGGATGCATGGATATATAGAGAGATATATATGTGATTGATAGATTATGGATGGGTGGATGGATAGATAGATAATGGGTGGGTGGTTGGATGGATGAATGGATAGAGAGATAGATGATGGATAGACGATAGATAGATGATGGGTGGGTGGATGAATGGATAGAGAGATAGATGATAGATAGACAATAGATAGATATATATGCAGCTAGATAAATCATGGATGGATGCATGGATATATAGATAGATATATAGATGATAGATTATGGATGGGTGGATAGATATATAGATGATGGATGGATGCATGGATAAATAGATAGATGATAGATAGATAGATAGATAGATAGATAGATAGATAGATAGATAGATAGATAGAGATAATAGGTGGATGGATAGATAGACAGATAATGGGTGGATGGACTGAGAGATAGATGATGAATAGATGATTGATAGATCAATAGATAGGGGGAAAGGATAGATAAATCATGGATGGATGCATGCATGTATAGATTATGGATGGGTGGCTGGATAGCTAGAACCTCCTGGCCTGCTTGCACCCCCTGCTCCCCCGTTTGTTCCGCCGCTGTATATACAGTGGCTTGGGGAGGAGTGGGGAGATCTGCAGCAGAACAACTTTTTTTTAAACCTATTTCCTGTTTTAAAAATCACTTTTTCTGAAAAAAAGGGAAAAAAACTATTCACAACTAATTCCCAGGGGATGATGCAATCCTAAAGTGAAGGTGTTTGGTGCAAATATATCCCTCTCCCCATACTCAGTCACAAGCAAAAACAGGGTCTCTGAAATAATCAGAATATCAACATTCATCCTGAATCCCGCTGCTCATATCTGCCTGCTGATTGGCTACACTTCCTAAGGCACCACTTCCATCTCTGCAACAGATTAATGTTAATTGGTCCCGTCAGTTCCCGATACATGTCACACTGCGGAGACACAGCAACACAGACCAACAGCAGACAAACCATCAATTATTGTCACTCAGATTCAAATATATAGAGAAGGAATGTTCTGGGCACACAATAAGCTATACCCTCATACTGTACTGTCTAAGGGAAATAATATGGCACCTCCTCCCATATGTATAAATACAAATATATAGAGAAGGAATGTTCTGGGCACACAATAAGCAATACCCTCATACTGTACTGTCTAAGGGAATCAATATGGCACCTTCCTCCTCCCATATGTATAAATATAAATATACAGAGAAGGAATGTTCTGGGCACACCATACGCAGAATATATTTCACCTTTCTATAAATGATCAGACCTGCCTCAGCTTTCCATGTACCATGGGCTGTTATTTGATAGTATTTGCTGTTCATAGTAAACAAGGATAAAAGTATGCAACTGTGGAGCAAACAATCTAATCAGCTAATTTCTCCAGTCTACCCCTGCCCAAGGTTATTCACACTCCATGTTAGTGCATGATGTGTATTTTCCATTCTGTAGAATAGGTCAGCAGAGGAATACTCATGAATGGAGATTGATCAGACACTATATAGTATAGAGTGGCCTTCAGGGGCGACTTCATCTCTTTGGGTGTAAGGAACTAGTAGGGATTTGATACAAGGAGTGAATATTGCATAGTAATTTAGAAAATTATGTAGTGCTGATCCATAGGGCACCAGAGGGTAATCCCTGACTGATACAGATTCCCACAGTCTGTACACAGTCCTGCTGCCACTTGCTACAACCAATGGCTCCTGCTGTTAGTCTGGGTCTCAGAGCATGCGCAAGTAGCTTGAAGCAGGAAACAAATGAAGGGAGGTCAACAAATGAACCGATTTATGACAGAGAATTTTATGAACCTCAAAGCTCCATTAATAACCAGCCGCTTCTCGTAGCTGGCCGACCAACTGCATCCAATCCTAACTATTTATTGTACTGAGAATAAACACGTCTCCTAATTGCACAACCCTAAGATATACAATACTCTGACTCAGGCTTCCAGAGCTTACAAAACAGGCCCATCTGCTCTCCGTCAGGAGCTTTAAAAGAGTTATATGGCCCACCATTAACCGCCTGACCATCAGTGCCTTAGACGGAGGGAAAAGTGACTTTGGATGAAGTGGGCAGCCCTGTATTTACATGGGTCAGGATGGGGGGTAGCACATGGACATCTCCTTGGACACCCCCTGGTTTGCAAACTACTTGCCTATTCTATGGCAGGGGTCCAGTTCAGAGCTCCATTGTGCCTCAGTTCTGTGCTATGCCCCTAGTGCAAGTGCTCTGTAACTGATAATAAGCCCTAATTCATCTCTTGCCTTTTCTATCCAGTTTATATCCCACGGCTCATATGGTTTATGGTTCCCTGGCCTGGAACTAGGGGTAAGTGTCAGATGTACCTGTCCAGGGTGCATTTATTTGGAGAAAAGAGAGGGAGTATTTGCATTACTGCATTAGCTATAGTACTAACTCATCTGCATGGGAGGTTAGGGGACCTGGGGAGGGGGAAACACATCTTGCCACCCTTGTCTTAGGTATCAAAGATCCTTGTTCCCCGACTCTTTGCCTTTGAGTGTGCAAGACACTGGTGCAAATCACAGACAGGGATATTCTTTAATAGCTCCTACATTAGAGGATTTGAGCTCTTTCTTTCATCAATTGTCCTCTGAAGAGTCCTTTCATGTATGGCACCTATACATCATTCATTAGACAGGGGTGCCTTGAGCCAGCACCGACCTACCAGCCCGAGGAAAGGAAAAAAATACATTAATTAACCAACCAATAACTGTCAAAGCCCAAGCTCCCACCAGAACCAGGAGGGATTATGTTATTAGACAGACACATTGATATTCATATTTGCACTCTGCACGCTCAAAGGGGATCCCCATGTGTGACCAGTTGTGCCCTGATTGATTGTGTTAAAGGGCACTCCCATTCCCCTGGTTATGAACTGCAAGCTCCCCTGAAACAGGATATGCATCTCCACACCGGATTCTGTTGTGCCATGCACAAGGCAGCAACTTTCAGCTTTGGCATCAATGTAGGGATGTAGCGAACCGCCGACAATGTGTTCGCGAACGGCGTTCGCGAACACCGGCAAAAAATGCAAACAGTTCGCGAACAGTTCGCGAACTTTGAACATCCGAAAATCATTCGATTCGAACGATCGAAGGATTTTAATCGTTCGATCGAACGATTTCCGTTCGAATCGAACGATCGAAGCCATTGGATCGAATGATTTCATTCAATCCAATGGCTTCGATCGTTCGATTCGAACGAAAATCGTTCGATTTTAGCGATCGAATGGTCAAACGATTTTGACGTGAACGCCTATTGGCGAACGTCGCGCGACGTTCGCGAACTTGCGGCGGACGCGAACAGTCGAAGTTCGCGCGAACTAGTTCGCCGGCGAACAGTTCGCTACATCCCTATCAATTTGTACCACCTCAGTGGTTGGCACAGACCTTCCATACATAGATGTTGCCAATAACAATCCAACTCGGGTCTTTATTATGGGGATTAAAGTGCAATTGGATCTATAATATATTCCAGTGGTGGGTCATTATGCCGGAATAAGTGCATGCCAGTGCCACTGGCTGGGAAACTTTCAGCCTGTGTGGGTGTTTGATTTCTATTTCTCTCAACAATGATCCTTCTGCTTCCAATATAAACCTCTTTCATGAGCTGTCACAGCTCCCTGGCTCACCTCCCTTATAAATGATTTACCCAGGGCCCTGGCAGGGCAAGTAACCCCTTCACTGCACAGCCTGACTGCAGTCTGTAACCAAGAGAGGAGTGAGAGCTTCCCAGCTGTAGAATGCTGCAGTGTGTTGGAAAGCAATTGAGGGGAGCGAGAT
The DNA here is from genome assembly GCA_038501925.1 of Xenopus petersii. Taxonomy (NCBI): domain Eukaryota; kingdom Metazoa; phylum Chordata; class Amphibia; order Anura; family Pipidae; genus Xenopus; species Xenopus petersii. The sequence goes on along the minus strand of CM076687.1, from coordinate 76,873,454 downwards.
GGGTTGAGTCTACCCCCAGCCAGCAGGAAGTCACCCTGGATTATATGCTCTTTGGGGTGAAGAACATATAATAATGTGTATATGTCCATGCAGCTGCATAGATGTCCACTAATGACATTAGGGTGATAACAATTCTTTTTAAACTTAATAATAAGGTCTCAGAAATGGCTCATTATCACCCAAATGAGACATGATTTAGTGGACGTCTGTGGTGTTGTACATGAACAAGCACCCAGAAGGCTGAAGACAATGCAGCCCTCATTATAACATATAGTGACCGGCCATGGAAAAACCAGTGCAGTCTGCAGGATGGCTCTGGAGGAAATGCTAAGAAGCCTGGTTTCAAAGGGGTGAACCCCTTGTTCTTCATGATAAACTGACCAGATAGCTCAGGGCACAAAATAAATTATAAAGGTGTTGCATATGGATTGCATGCACCGGGCAATATTAGCCTGTTTTTGGCACCTACAGCCACAGGTATTTTCCGGTCAGTTTATTATAGAAGGCAATAAGCTGAAAAACCGCAGGTACCAGTGTGGCATGGGTTAAACCCCGTCTCCAGTTCCACAACATAACCCAGGTGGGAAATATCAATATTGGTGGGCTCGCCTATATGGGGCAATAGGTAGGCACCATGCAGTAACTTACCTCTGGATCTCAAAGCTGCAGCCTTTCCTAAGTAGAGCTGCCCTCTTCCGCATGATACCACTGCTGGATTTGTCTTTGCCCATGTAGGGATTCACTTCGCAGTCCATGGTGAATGAAGGGGAAGACCCCTTGGTGAGATTAGAAACCCTCAGGGAGAAGATGAGGGGGAGGTTATGTCCTGGTTCTGGAGTTGCTGTTTAGCTGCAAGAACAGACTGGCAATAACATCCTCTGATCCCTGAGCGTGGCTCACTTGTGCCTGTACTGGAGAGGGAGGTGCTGCTGCTGCCTCCTATTCACTCACTCTCCCTCCTGCACCAGGAGATGAACTGCTCTGCACCTCAGCTTGAGCTGCTGCCTCTCACGGGGTTAACAGCATTAACCCTTCCTTCTACCAATATGTGCATTATACTTCCCCTTTAAACAGGATCACGGTTTGTAGGGTTACATAAGTAGATGAGGTTAAATAATGACCCTACATGAAGCTGTCTCCAATTGGCCTAAATCAGCGCCGGTGGGTGCATCTTGGTACAGCAGATCCAAATTACAGAAAGATCCCTTATCTGGAAAGCCCCAGGTTCCAAGTGTTCTGGATAATGAGTCCCATACCTCTGCAGATATAAAATTAGATTGGATAAATAAAAAGATTTGTTTAATAAACAAAGAGATTGTGATGTTCCCCTTTAAGGAATGAGCAAAACATACGGACTTGTTTCTTAACCTTGGGTCCCCAGATGTTGCTGGACTACAATTCCCAGAATGCTTGAGCCCTTGATAATATGATGATAAGAGTGCTGGTGTTGTAGTTGAAAAACACCATGCCATAAGATGATATGCAGCGTGAGAATGTCTGTAGATGAATACATGTTACTGCTATGGGCTGGTTAGTTCTATCCAGGGCTGTAAATGTTCTTTCTGTCCCACAGAGCTTACAGTGCAATGTGCTATGGATGTAGGAAGCTAAAGTGCTTTTCCATTGGGTGCTGTTTCTAGTGTGGCAGAAATGTGCTATGGCACAATCAGGTGTTTGAGGCCATGGTTGACGTGCTGCAGTTGGTCTGTGAACAGATCCAAACTGAAACTGGTATTTCAAGGACACAGAAACTGATGTTTCAAGGACACACAGGTCCAAACATCCCCCCACCAGCCCAATAAATAGTCAGCTTCTTCCAGTGGCCCCTGTGGCATTTGCAAGAATCCACACATTGTCAGTCAACAGGGGATACTGGGAAATAAGTTGTCAATCGCTGGGAAAACAGCAACTCAGCAATGGATTTAAAGAGATATCCTCAGTTTAAATCCCTAGGAAATTCCAGGCATAGGGGAATAGGTGGATCTATCAGAAGAGCTTATCTCCTTACTATAAACCTCCTGGGCACATTAAATCCTTAAACAAGGATTATTGGGAAGGAAGAAAGGAACAGATTAAACTGTTGTGCCAACGATTATGTCACTTTTGTGATTTAAATGCTGCTAGAGGGGCTATTAGTCAATGGCAGGGGGAATTTCCCTTTTTATCTTTATATATTGGAAAAAAATATAATTTGTCTATTCTGATACTATAGCTGGGCATACACGCACGGGGCCCCCCTAATGGGCATCCAGATATCAATCAGACAGGTTTAAAGATCTTGTCCGAGCCAGGGACACTTGTAGGATGGAGCACAGGACACTTGTAGGATAGAGCACAGGACACTTGTCGGATGAAAAATGGAACACTTGTAGAATGGAGCATAGGCCACTTGTAGGATGGAGCACAGGACACTGGCAGGATGGAGCATGGGACTAGTGTAGGATGGAGCACTGGAAACTTGTAGGATGGAGCACAGGACACTGGTAGGCTGGAGCTCAGGACACTGGTAGGATGGAGCACAGGACACTGGTGAGATGGAGCACAGGACAGTGGTAGGATGGAGCACATGACAGTGGTAGGATGGAGCAAAGGACAATGGTAGGATGGAGCACATGACACTGGTAGGATAGAGCACAGGACACTGGTAGGATGGAGCATAGGGCAGTGGTAGGATGGAGCACATGACACTGGTAGGATGAAGCACAGGCCACTGGTAGGATGGAACACAGGACACTGGAAGGATGGAGCACAAGAAACTAGTAGGATGGAGCACAGGACACTTGTTGGATAAAAAATGGGACACTTGTAGAATGGAGCACAGGACACTGGCAGGATGGAACACGGGACACTTGTAGGATGGAGCATAGGACTCTTGTAGGATGGAGCACTGGACACTTGGTGGATGGACCACTGATGGTATGTGCACTGACATCCACTTTAACTGGGGGATTTGAGCTGACTCAGAGATATCTCTACAACTTATAGGATGGAGCACAGGACACTGGTAGAATGGAGCACAGGACAGTGGTAGGATGGAGCACAGGACACTGGTAGGATGGAGCACAGGACACTACAGTAAGACAGAGCACAGGACACTGGCAGGATGGAGTAAAGGACACTTGTAAGTGGCTTTCTTCAAAGGGTTTCAGCCTCTCACTTCCAAAAAACAAAAAGCAATAAAAATAAGGAAATGAGAAAATATAAGTATAAGCCAATTAAAATAATAACAAAATAGGAAACATAGGGATTGTGTCACAGTCTCCAGCATGAAGCCAGTTACAACATTAATGGAGTAAAATAAAGGGGATTGGGGAGCAGCTTTTGGCTGTGTTGCCTGGAATCATGTGTGACTGAATTACAGTAAATGTATCTATTGGCTTTTGGCCCAGGAGTGTAACCCAATTCACCTCTCGCCCTGAGCCCTGATGTGTGCAGCACAATGCCCCATGCACTTCAGCCTCCCAACCTGCAAATTGGATCAATTTCTCATTTCCAGCGAGGTATTATGGGCGTAAAGCAATGAAGAGAAACCATCTGAGGGATCAAAGCCTCTCTATTTCCAGGAACCTCTGGAATCAATTCTGGGAGCCTGACACAGATGCCCAGGAAAGGGACAGACCAGCTTCTAATTGCAATGTATTCTTTTTGAGTTTAGATGCCGAAACCAAACTATTTAAATAATATCAATTAAAACAAATGGAGAAATGTAATACTCCTTCAGTATATTTACACTGTATCTTCTACTTCATCCAACTAGACTAAATCAAATTTGTACAGGGGGTCAAATTCAATGACTCAATTAAAGGTGGCCATTCATGCTTAATGCATAACCCTAATGGTGCTGACATTCGGCATTTGGTCAGAGGGGCCCACTGGGTCTTTTCCCTTTGATAGGAAAGTTCAACATTGCCCAGTGGAATCACTACAAATGCATTGGTCCAGGTGCAGAATTTGCACCCAGTACCCCCCCCCCCCCAAGCACTAGCACCCATGAATTCCTTCCATTCTCCTTACCCAGAAGATTGCAAGATTGCTGTGCTGTATTGCCTTCAGGTCCCATGGAGGTATATATATATATATATATATATATATATATATATATATATATATATATATATATATATAGTTCCAGCTGTGGTGCACTCCAGTCAAGCGTTCTCTTCATGCCTGGGTGCTGTCAAATTTATTGTAGATAGTAGTTCCCCAAGATTGATGCACTCCAGGGCTTCATAATGCAGTTTAGAAAAGAAAATGTATTGTCAACGTTTGGTCCCATTCTGGGCCTTTAGTAATGTCTTGAGAAAGGCCCAGACAATAAATTATCTTGTCTAAACTGCATTATGAAGCCCTGGAGTGCGTCAATCTTGGGGAACTACTACTATATATATATATATATATATATATATATATATATATATATATATATATAGATATATTTTTTTTTTTTTTTTTCTTTTTAAGTTTATTAGATTAAAATATTGACGTTGATTTTCGGTTCCTGCCGAGGGAACCTCTTTATCTGCATATGCCGCATCATGGAGAGCTGTGACAAGGAGACTTCCACCAGGAGACTCTAATGAAACGTGTCATGTTGGCCTGCATTTATGAGAATAGAGAATAAATAAAGCTCAGGAAAAAAGCTCATTCACTCTAATCAATAGCATTTGAATGGAACATCTCCCAGATACAGGACTGCCTTTGTCTGACTCGCTAACAAGAAGGAATGGAAAGGCTGCATTCTCCTCTTCATAAGTGGTCTTTCATTTATGATATATGCTGTCTATAGGTAGGACTGTCACCTGCAGTGTCAGACTGGCCCACCGGGATACCAGGAAAACTCCCGGTGGGCCCAGGAGTCAGGAGTTTTATGGGAAACAAATGCTTAATAATGGAAGAATATATTCAGTAGATGTAAAAGGCTAGGATAATAAAGAGGGTGAGTGAGGAGAGTAGGAATAATAGTTTGGAAAGTGAGTCCATGGTCTTAGATGGGCCCACAGTCTAAGGCAGGCATTTCCAACTGCGGCCCGTTTTCAAATTTACACCGGCCCTCAGCCTCCATCCTGAAATTAATAATAATGAGGCCCCCCAGCACAGCGCGATCAGGAATACCACAGCAGTAATATTAAGGCACATTAATGAAATGATCTGCCACCTGGTCTATACTGCTGCCTGTGTGCTGAAGGTGTTCGAATAGACAGGTACTGGAACATAGAGACGCGCTGTTTTCGCATACTTCTTTAGGGCTGAAGGTGTCAATAGACATACTGATGTGCCAGTACAGTAAACTAAAGCAGTATGGCATCAGTACGTGCCAGTAAGTGTCTATTACTAACACCTTCTGCACACAGGCAGCAGTATAGACCAAGTGGCAGATCATTTCACTAATTTGCCCAAATATTACTGCTACGATTACTCGATTCCTTTAATTTAATGTTAATAGTTCAAAGAAGGTCGGGCTGAATGGTCGGCCCCCACACATTTTCACCTCACAAAATCTGGCAAAATGTTTGGGCACCCCTGGTCTAAGGTTTTCTGGTGGGCCCCTGGCAACCCAGTCCGACACTGGTCACCTGCATCCTCTAAATGCAGTGCAAGGCCAGTGTCAGACTGGGATGCCAGGGGCCCACCAGAAACCTTAGACCGTGGGCCCACCAGAAAACCTTGGATCGTGGGCCAACTTTCCAAACTATTATTCCTCCTCACTCAACCTCTTTACTTACTATATTTTTCCATTATTAAGCAATGTCCCCCATACAGAAATAGGGAATGACCATGAAATAGGCTAAATGGTTAGAAGCAAGAGGGCCCTGACACCTGGGCCAACCAAGTGTTTTTCCTTGTATACTGGTGGGCCAGTCAGACACTGTGCAAGACCAGCTTTTTGCTCCAGATTTTTGCCCCTTGGTGTCGCCACCTGTCTGGGACAAATTGTCTGCAGATGTAATAGCCACACCCCTAATATCATGACTCCATCCCATATACATCACTGCTGCACCCCCTGAATATCGCCCTCGCCCCCTGATGTCATCTGCCCTCCCCCAACATCAATACCCTGGCCCCCAACAATATCAGTCAACCCCTTTGATAGAGCTTAGCCCAACATGTAGCGTATCACGTGGAAGGGAAATCTGTGATAGGGTTGGCACTAGTGCTATATACTGTATTTGAGTAGAGTATTTCTGGCTCAAAAGTACCACCATTCACATGCATTCCCATTGTACCTACAATGCTTTGCACACTTGAAGGTTTTGCCTTCTTCCGGGTATTTTCACTACCAAAGAGGCAAATGGTTATGGCAACTGAATTCTTAAAGGGTTGCTGACTGCTGCCCAATGCACGTAGTCAGGACAAGCAATGCAAAAAATGGCCAACTGCCCTCCCATTGCAATTCCATTCTCACGTATCTTTAGACTAATAAAACAGCAAATGCATATCGGGAAATGGCTTCATTAGACAAAAAAAGATAATTATATAGGTGAAGTTGCCCTTGACACATTTATTTATATCTTTATTTCTGCGTTTTGTCATACATTGGAATGCACTGGCATCTCCAGAGGAACAGAAACATGTAGCCATATGTGTATATAAATATATAAAGAGAGAGAGAGCGACACCTTCTTCTATTTAAACCCCACCATATGTTAGTGACCTGTTTGCAATGAATTCACTGATAGTGTCGGTTTTTCCTCCCTCTGATCATCTGCTCAAAAATAATTGAAGTAGAAGATGGAATGATTGGTTTCCTGTTGGTCAATAAGAAGAAGGATTCCATTAACCCTGTCCTATGCTGATATAACAAGCAAATCCAATGTGAAATATAGTCTCCAAAAGCAACATATACTGTATAAATATAATATATATATATATATATATATATATATATATATATATATATATATATATATATATATATATATATATATATATAGAAGCAAAGTATGGAGCGCACAACCAAAAGAATAGCGAGGTATGGGTGCCAGAGCAAAAAATAATTGTACAATAGCGCTGGTGCCGGCACTCCCAAATCATCAAAATCAAAGAAGCAAAAGTGCTGGTTAGAGCACGTTTAAATAAACCTGCTCTAACCAGCACTTTTGCTTCTTTGATTTTGATGATTTGGGAGTGCCGACACCAGCGCTATTATATATATATATATATATATATATATATATATATATATATATATATATATATATATATATATATATATATATATATATGATAAAGGATCAGCACACTCATTTGTAGATCAATCAAATGTGTTTTTATTTAACACAGCATTGTGTCCAACGTTTCGGTCCCCCCAAGTGGGACCGAAACGTTGGACACAATGCTGTGTTAAATAAAAACACATTTGATTGATCTACAAATGAGTGTGCTGATCCTTTATCATATATAATACAACATTTGAACGTGCATCTCAGCAAACCAAGAGGAAAGAGTGCGGACACCCATGAGACTTGTATATATATATATATATATATATATATATATATATATATATATATATATATATATATATATATATATATATATATATATATATAGTATATGCCAAACTGCCCCCCTTGACATATAAAATGCAGTGCAAAATATATTAATAATTCAAATAGGAAACTAGCCCTTGAGACTTTGGCTTTTTGGCTCTCTTCCTCTCTATTAAGGACTGTCATTCTTAGTCAGAACACATAGGGCACACTTCCCCATTCTTGGTGAGAAATGGAGGTACCCTAAATGCCTGTCTTTTCATGCCCCTCTCAAACCATGCACACCTCTATATATAATGTATATATAATGATGTCCTCATTCTCAAGAACACAAGTTCTCAATAAGGTAGCTAGTGTCAAATTTACCCTGGGGTCCCCCCTTGTACCTAAACCCAATCCATCTTACCACAATGCATCTCCTTTGTTGAGCAGCACCGACTCTGGGCTTAGGAGAAGGCCCTGGTGTGGTTGCACGTCATACTTTCCAAACTAACACCACTGCAAGGCCCAACAACCAATAGCTTGTGTAATAGATGTGTAAAGAAGTCCAAAGCAAAAGTTTTTGAGTCTTTTGGGCAGTGAAGTTCCAACTTACAGCGAGTCCTTATCAAGGGCTCTCCCAGGCCCGTAGAAAATTCAAATATAGGTAAAGGGGAATCGCTGCATTTCCTGACAAAGTAAAGGAAAAAGGGAACAAAAACAGATATGCGTAATATGGTGTAGTATTTCGTGCTATTTCTTGTATAAATGCACCTTTAACTGTGCGTGATTAAACGTATATAAAAAAATGTATAAACAGTGTGTGATAAAAATAAGAACACTACGATTGTGCGACTTGTGTCTATTTTATGTATATATATACACCACTGTCAGTTTATGCATTGGTGTAAAAAGGATATAAGTGAATAGAAAAATTCAAACCAGTGAAAAATCAAAAAATAGTGAAAAGTAAAAAACACAAAAAAAGTTTTCTTTTAAACACCAATGTGCAAAACTACCCTTGTTTCACAAACATCTCTTATGGTAACAAATTAATTCTAAAGACACCAATTGATAAAAGGTTTTGGTCTAATTGCTTAATTAGTTCCTTTTAAGTGAAATCTTCACCCAGTGCTGATCTGGTGGTATATTATACTCACAGACGTGAGTGAATCTACACTTTTGAGAGAACAGGCCGTGTCCTTCCAGTAATCATCCGACAACTTTCTAGCTGGGCAGAAAATAGAGCGGCATGTGCAGTATCGTTTAAAAAAGCAGTTTAATAAAAATATAAAATACACTCACAAACGCCTCTTTTAAAATCGCATGTAAAATCTGTAAAGTCCGCTTTTCAAATGGAGCCGTAGCGTCCTTTCACTTTTGCTCTGCGTATCTCAGTCTTACGCTGCAGCTCCAAAACGATCTGTCTCCGCTCGATGCGTTTCGCCAATAGGCTTCTTCCAAGAGCGATTTCTTCTTCCCATAATGCTCTCTACTTAAAGCCCAGCTAGATTCAAGACTGTCCAAACTTTATCCACACAAATGAACGTAACCCATCTTAAAGGCATATCTGCACCTATAACTAATTATTCCACAATATTTTCAAACCTCTGTTGCAACATTCACATTGACACAGTTGTTATATCGCAGCAGCAACATTGTATTCGCTATCACTAAAACATCCATGTATAAAACGACAAAGGAAACCTCTTACACGCTGTTACAATATTATATTCCTCGAGATCACATTCTTTCAATTCGCAACATATAATTTTTACTCTAAGAATGCTCTCAAATTGAAATCTATATTTAGACCTCCTGGGGAGAGGGTCCCCAATTTGTAAATCCACCAACTTTCCTTTCTTAGTGTTTTATTTGTTAGATCTCCACCTCTCCAATCCTTTTCAATTTTCTCTATCCCCCACCATTTAACCCTTTGCCTGCCAAGCACGTACGGCGTACGTGCTGGCAGGGCAATGCTCAGGCTGCCAAGAACGTAGATTGTACGTTCTTTGGCAGCTGAGCTCTCTCTCTGCTTCGGCGGCTTTTGCCGCCTCCGCAGAGAGTGGGGACAGAAGACAGCCCCCTAGGCAACGTGGCTGGGGGGCTGTCAAGTCGGATCTGCGACTCGATTGTCGCAGATCCGACTTCAAAGTAGCAGACGCATCGCATGGAGCGTCTGCTACTACACTCACCCTTCTTCCTGCCTGCAGAGCCGCCCACGCACTTCCTGCTGCGCAGCAACTCTGCAGACACGCTGCCAGGACTCCTCCAAAGAAGACAGCGATTCTCCTGCTCCAAAAACGGTAAGTGCACGTTTTTTTTACACACTTACCTGCACCTACACATACTTACAGTACATTTATGCATTTTAGTAAAGATTGGAATTTTTTAAAAAATTTTTTTTTTAATTTTAGCACACTTGGTCCCTTTTGTACAGTTATTTACACTTATTTACACTTATTTACATGTATTTGCACACTCAGATAACTTTTATTAGTGCACAAATATGTATACAAAAACAGGTGTTTTTTTTTTTTTACGAATTCATTATACTGTTATCTTTTGGTTTTTTTGCCTAAAAACGTGTTATTTTGGCAGCGTGACTATTGGATAATCGATTTCGGCCACTAATTACGCTGTCAGAACAATTATTTTGTTATTTCATTGATTTACGCTATTTTTGTGGTTTTATTGCAATTTTATCCCTGCATTATTGTTCCTTATGTATCTTTAGTATCGTTTTGCTGTTTGGTGCTTTGGTATAGAAAGATAGATTTTACTTAGTTTGATCCGCCAAAATATGTGCTTTCCAAAAATATATGGGTTTCTGGGGGTATTTTTACAGTTTGGGGGTCTTACGGCACATAACGTACAGTTAGGGTTCTCTTTTCTGCAGCTTAGTTGGCTAGCGTGAAAATTCATAGGCACGTTTTTCATTTGGGGTCCATACACAACACATACTTTGGTAAATCTATACATATTGGGCATCAAACTATTTATTAGACCTCTGACGTCCATATTTAGAGAGATTTTTCTTTGTACGTAAAACATTGTGTGTGATAAATGCGGCAAACTGCAACATTTTTAGGCGATTTTCAGAAATGTTGTAAAAACCTATATGTTTAGAAAAGCTTTGCAGTTTGGTAGTTTCGTGTAGAAAGACGTCGTTATCTTTGTTGGAATCGGCAGAATGTGTACTTTCCAAAAATGTATGGTTTTGGGGGGTCATTGCTGTTAGGAGGGTCTTGAGGCAAATAATATGAAGTCAAGGGTCTATGTTCACAGAAGGCGAATCGGCAGCGGAGAAAACTCATATTCACTATTTTTATTTGGGGTCCGCACATGCCAGCTGCCTTGGTATATCTATGCATATTGGGCATCAAACTGTTCAGTAGACCCTTGGCATCAATATTTATGGTGTTTTACAATTGTATGTAAGAAATTGGGTGAGATAAATGCGGCCAATTGCAATATTTTTAGGCGATTTTCAGAAATGTAAAAACAGTTGCTTTTATCGCCAAATTTAGGAAAGGCTTGCGACTTGGTACTTTGGAGTACAAAGACATGCATACCCAATTTGGATTCGCAGGAATGTGTACTTTCCAAAAATATATGGTTTTATGGGGTGAACGCACTTTTTTCTACCTTTGCCCCCCCCAAAACAATGTAAATGTGTTGATTTTGCAGTACCTGAAATGACAGACCATTTGAGGGTCTTTGTTTTGGGGCCCTATATGCCACGTGCTTGGGTACACCTATACATATTGGGCATCAAACTGTTCAGAGGACCCCAGGCTTTCATATTTGGGGTGATTTCTCTTGATACCTAAAAGTATGTGGGAACTACGATGCTAGAGGGTGAAAATTTTGAGGTGATTTTTGGAAATGTCCCCAAAATCACCAAATTTAGAAATGGTTTGCGGCTTGGTACTTTGGAGTACAAAGACATCCATACACGATTTGGATTCGCAGGAATGTGTACTTTCCGAAAATATATGGTTTTATGGGGTGAACTTACTTTTTTCTACCTTTGCCCCCCCCCAAAAACAATGTAAATGTGTTGATTTTGCAGTACCTGAAATGACAGACCATATGGGGGTCTTTCTTTTGGGGCCCCTGTATGCCACGTGCTTGGGTACACCTATACATATTGGGCATCAAACTGTTCAGGGGACCCTAGGCTTTCATATTTGGGGTGATTTCTCTTGATACCTAAAAGTATGTGGGTAATACGATGCTGCAGGGTAGATATTTTGAAGTCATTTTTGGAAATGTCCCCAAAATCCCCAAATTTAGGAATGGTTTGCGGCTTGGTTCTTTGGAGTACAAAGACATGCATACCCAATTTAGATCCGTGGGAATGTGTACTTTCCGAAAATATATGGTTTTCTGGGGTGAACTTACTTTTTTCTACATTTGCCCCCCTCAAAACAATGTAAATGTGTTGATTTTGCAGTACCTGAAATGACAGACCATATGGGGGTCTTCGTTTTGGGTCCCCTATACGCCACGTGCTTGGGTACACCTATACATATTGGGCATCAAACTGTTCAGAGGACCCCAGGCTTTCATATTTGGGGTGATTTGTCTTGATACCTAAAAGTATGTGTGTAATACGATGCTGCAGGGTAGATATTTTGAGGTGATTTTTGGAAATATCACCTAAAGCACCAAATTTAGGAATGATTTGCGGCTTGGTACTTTGGCGTAGAAAGACATGCATACCCAATTTGGATTCGTTGGAATGTGTACTTTCCGAAAATATATGGTTTTCTGGGGTGAACTTACTGTTTTCTACTTTTGCCCCCCCAAAACAATGTAAATGTGTTGATTTTGCAGTACCTGAAATGACAGACCATATGGGGGTCTTTCTTTTGGGGCCCCTGTATGCCACGTGCTTGGGTACACCTATACATATTGGGCATCAAACTGTTCAGGGGACCCTAGGCTTTCATATTTGGGGTGATTTCTCTTGATACCTAAAAGTATGTGGGTAATACGATGCTGCAGGGTAGATATTTTGAAGTCATTTTAGGAAATGTCCCCAAAATCCCCAAATTTAGGAATGGTTTGCGGCTTGGTTCTTTGGAGTACAAAGACATGCATACCCAATTTAGATCCGTGGGAATGTGTACTTTCCGAAAATATATGGTTTTCTGGGGTGAACTTACTTTTTTCTACATTTGCCCCCCTCAAAACAATGTAAATGTGTTGATTTTGCAGTACCTGAAATGACAGACCATATGGGGGTCTTCGTTTTGGGGCCCCTATACGCCACGTGCTTGGGTACACCTATACATATTGGGCATCAAACTGTTCAGAGGACCCCAGGCTTTCATATTTGGGGTGATTTGTCTTGATACCTAAAAGTATGTGTGTAATACGATGCTGCAGGGTAGATATTTTGAGGTGATTTTTGGAAATATCACCTAAAGCACCAAATTTAGGAATGATTTGCGGCTTGGTACTTTGGCGTAGAAAGACATGCATACCCAATTTGGATTCGTTGGAATGTGTACTTTCCGAAAATATATGGTTTTCTGGGGTGAACTTACTGTTTTCTACTTTTGCCCCCCTCAAAACAATGTAAATGTGTTGATTTTGCAGTACCTGAAATGACAGACCATATGGGGGTCTTTCTTTTGGGGCCCCTGTATGCCACGTGCTTGGGTACACCTATACATATTGGGCATCAAACTGTTCAGGGGACCCTAGGCTTTCATATTTGGGGTGATTTCTCTTGATACCTAAAAGTATGTGGGTAATACGATGCTGCAGGGTAGATATTTTGAAGTCATTTTAGGAAATGTCCCCAAAATCCCCAAATTTAGGAATGGTTTGCGGCTTGGTTCTTTGGAGTACAAAGACATGCATACCCAATTTAGATCCGTGGGAATGTGTACTTTCCGAAAATATATGGTTTTCTGGGGTGAACTTACTTTTTTCTACATTTGCCCCCCTCAAAACAATGTAAATGTGTTGATTTTGCAGTACCTGAAATGACAGACCATATGGGGGTCTTCGTTTTGGGGCCCCTATACGCCACGTGCTTGGGTACACCTATACATATTGGGCATCAAACTGTTCAGAGGACCCCAGGCTTTCATATTTGGGGTGATTTGTCTTGATACCTAAAAGTATGTGTGTAATACGATGCTGCAGGGTAGATATTTTGAGGTGATTTTTGGAAATATCACCTAAAGCACCAAATTTAGGAATGATTTGCGGCTTGGTACTTTGGCGTAGAAAGACATGCATACCCAATTTGGATTCGTTGGAATGTGTACTTTCCGAAAATATATGGTTTTCTGGGGTGAACTTACTTTTTTCTACATTTGCCCCCCTCAAAACAATGTAAATGTGTTGATTTTGCAGTACCTGAAATGACAGACCATATGGGGGTCTTCGTTTTGGGGCTCCTATACGCCACGTGCTTGGGTACACTTATACATATTGGGCATCAAACTGTTCAGAGGACCCCAGGCTTTCATATTTGGGGTGATTTGTCTTGATACCTAAAAGTATGTGTGTAATACGATGCTGCAGGGTAGATATTTTGAGGTGATTTTTGGAAATATCACCTAAAGCACCAAATTTAGGAATGATTTGCGGCTTGGTACTTTGGCGTAGAAAGACATGCATACCCAATTTGGATTCGTTGGAATGTGTACTTTCCGAAAATATATGGTTTTCTGGGGTGAACTTACTGTTTTCTACTTTTGCCCCCCCAAAACAATGTAAATGTGTTGATTTTGCAGTACCTGAAATGACAGACCATATGGGGGTCTTCGTTTTGGGGCCCCTATACGCCACGTGCTTGGGTACACCTATACATATTGGGCATCAAACTGTTCAGAGGACCCCAGGCTTTCATATTTGGGGTGATTTGTCTTGATACCTAAAAGTATGTGGGTAATACGATGCTGCAGGGTCGAAATTTTGAAGTCATTTTTGGAAATGTCCACAAAATCACCAAATTTAGGAATGGTTTGCGGCTTGGTACTTTGGATTACAAAGACATGCATACCCAATTTAGATCCATGGGAATGTGTAGTTTCCGAAAATATATGGTTTTCTGGGGTGAACTTACTTTTTTCTACATTTGCCCCCCTCAAAACAATGTAAATGTGTTGATTTTGCAGTACCTGAAATGACAGACCATATGGGGGTCTTCGTTTTGGGGCCCCTATACGCCACGTGCTTGGGTACACCTATACATATTGGGCATCAAACTGTTCAGAGGACCCCAGGCTTTCATATTTGGGGTGATTTGTCTTGATACCTAAAAGTATGTGGGTAATACGATGCTGCAGGGTCGAAATTTTGAAGTCATTTTTGGAAATGTCCCCAAAATCACCAAATTTAGGAATGGTTTGCGGCTTGGTACTTTGGAGTACAAAGACATGCATACCCAATTTAGATTCGTGGGAATGTGTACTTTCCGAAAATATATGGGTTTCTGGGGTGAACTTACTTTTTTCTACCTTTGCCCCCCCCCCAAAACGATGTAAATGTGTTGATTTTGCAGTACCTGAAATGACAGAACATACAAGGGGGGGTCTTCATTTTAGGGCCCCTATATGCCACATGCTTGGGTACACCTATACATATTGGGCATCAAACTGTTCAGAGGACCCTAGGCTTTCATATTTGGGGTGATTTGTCTTGATACCTAAAAGTATGTGTGTAATACGATGCTGCAGGGTAGATATTTTGAGGTGATTTTTGGAAATATCACCTAAAGCACCAAATTTAGGAATGATTTGCGGCTTGGTACTTTGGCGTAGAAAGACATGCATACCCAATTTGGATTCGTTGGAATGTGTACTTTCCGAAAATATATGGTTTTCTGGGGTGAACTTACTGTTTTCTACTTTTGCCCCCCCAAAACAATGTAAATGTGTTGATTTTGCAGTACCTGAAATGTCAGACTATATGGGGGTCTTCCTTTTAGGGCCTCTATATGCCACATGCTTGGGTACACCTATACATATTGGGCATCAAACTGTTCAGAGGACCCTAGGCTTTCATATTTGGGGTGATTTGTCTTGATACCTAAAAGTATGTGTGTAATACGATGCTGCAGGGTAGATATTTTGAGGTGATTTTTGGAAATATCACCTAAAGCACCAAATTTAGGAATGATTTGCGGCTTGGTACTTTGGCGTAGAAAGACATGCATACCCAATTTGGATTCGTTGGAATGTGTACTTTCCGAAAATATATGGTTTTCTGGGGTGAACTTACTGTTTTCTACTTTTGCCCCCCCAAAACAATGTAAATGTGTTGATTTTGCAGTACCTGAAATGTCAGACTATATGGGGGTCTTCCTTTTAGGGCCTCTATATGCCACATGCTTGGGTACACCTATACATATTGGGCATCAAACTGTTCAGAGGACCCTAGGCTTTCATATTTGGGGTGATTTGTCTTGATACCTAAAAGTATGTGTGTAATACGATGCTGCAGGGTAGATATTTTGAGGTGATTTTTGGAAATATCACCTAAAGCACCAAATTTAGGAATGATTTGCGGCTTGGTACTTTGGCGTAGAAAGACATGCATACCCAATTTGGATTCGTTGGAATGTGTACTTTCCGAAAATATATGGTTTTCTGGGGTGAACTTACTGTTTTCTACTTTTGCCCCCCCAAAACAATGTAAATGTGTTGATTTTGCAGTACCTGAAATGTCAGACTATATGGGGGTCTTCCTTTTAGGGCCTCTATATGCCACATGCTTGGGTACACCTATACATATTGGGCATCAAACTGTTCAGAGGACCCTAGGCTTTCATATTTGGGGTGATTTGTCTTGATACCTAAAAGTATGTGTGTAATACGATGCTGCAGGGTAGATATTTTGAGGTGATTTTTGGAAATATCACCTAAAGCACCAAATTTAGGAATGATTTGCGGCTTGGTACTTTGGCGTAGAAAGACATGCATACCCAATTTGGATTCGTTGGAATGTGTACTTTCCGAAAATATATGGTTTTCTGGGGTGAACTTACTGTTTTCTACTTTTGCCCCCCCAAAACAATGTAAATGTGTTGATTTTGCAGTACCTGAAATGTCAGACTATATGGGGGTCTTCCTTTTAGGGCCTCTATATGCCACATGCTTGGGTACACCTATACATATTGGGCATCAAACTGTTCAGAGGACCCTAGGCTTTCATATTTGGGGTGATTTGTCTTGATACCTAAAAGTATGTGTGTAATACGATGCTGCAGGGTAGATATTTTGAGGTGATTTTTGGAAATATCACCTAAAGCACCAAATTTAGGAATGATTTGCGGCTTGGTACTTTGGCGTAGAAAGACATGCATACCCAATTTGGATTCGTTGGAATGTGTACTTTCCGAAAATATATGGTTTTCTGGGGTGAACTTACTGTTTTCTACTTTTGCCCCCCCAAAACAATGTAAATGTGTTGATTTTGCAGTACCTGAAATGTCAGACTATATGGGGGTCTTCCTTTTAGGGCCTCTATATGCCACATGCTTGGGTACACCTATACATATTGGGCATCAAACTGTTCAGAGGACCCTAGGCTTTCATATTTGGGGTGATTTGTCTTGATACCTAAAAGTATGTGTGTAATACGATGCTGCAGGGTAGATATTTTGAGGTGATTTTTGGAAATATCACCTAAAGCACCAAATTTAGGAATGATTTGCGGCTTGGTACTTTGGCGTAGAAAGACATGCATACCCAATTTGGATTCGTTGGAATATGTACTTTCCGAAAATATATGGTTTTCTGGGGTGAACTTACTGTTTTCTACTTTTGCCCCCCCAAAACAATGTAAATGTGTTGATTTTGCAGTACCTGAAATGTCAGACTATATGGGGGTCTTCCTTTTAGGGCCTCTATATGCCACATGCTTGGGTACACCTATACATATTGGGCATCAAACTGTTCAGAGGACCCTAGGCTTTCATATTTGGGGTGATTTGTCTTGATACCTAAAAGTATGTGTGTAATACGATGCTGCAGGGTAGATATTTTGAGGTGATTTTTGGAAATATCACCTAAAGCACCAAATTTAGGAATGATTTGCGGCTTGGTACTTTGGCGTAGAAAGACATGCATACCCAATTTGGATTTGTTGGAATGTGTACTTTCCGAAAATATATGGTTTTCTGGGGTGAACTTACTGTTTTCTACTTTTGCCCCCCCAAAACAATGTAAATGTGTTGATTTTGCAGTACCTGAAATGTCAGACTATATGGGGGTCTTCCTTTTAGGGCCTCTATATGCCACATGCTTGGGTACACCTATACATATTGGGCATCAAACTGTTCAGAGGACCCTAGGCTTTCATATTTGGGGTGATTTGTCTTGATACCTAAAAGTATGTGGGTAATACGATGCTGCAGAGTAGATATTTTGAGGTGATTTTTGGAAATGTCACCTAAATCACCAAATTTAGGAATGATTTGCGGCTTGGTACTTTGGCGTAGAAAGACATGCATACCCAATTTGGATTCGTTGGAATGTGTACTTTCCGAAAATATATGGTTTTCTGGGGTGAACTTACTGTTTTCTACTTTTGCCCCCCTCAAAACAATGTAAATGTGTTGATTTTGCAGTACCTGAAATGACAGACCATATGGGGGTCTTTCTTTTGGGGCCCCTGTATGCCACGTGCTTGGGTACACCTATACATATTGGGCATCAAACTGTTCAGGGGACCCTAGGCTTTCATATTTGGGGTGATTTCTCTTGATACCTAAAAGTATGTGGGTAATACGATGCTGCAGGGTAGATATTTTGAAGTCATTTTAGGAAATGTCCCCAAAATCCCCAAATTTAGGAATGGTTTGCGGCTTGGTTCTTTGGAGTACAAAGACATGCATACCCAATTTAGATCCGTGGGAATGTGTACTTTCCGAAAATATATGGTTTTCTGGGGTGAACTTACTTTTTTCTACATTTGCCCCCCTCAAAACAATGTAAATGTGTTGATTTTGCAGTACCTGAAATGACAGACCATATGGGGGTCTTCGTTTTGGGGCCCCTATACGCCACGTGCTTGGGTACACCTATACATATTGGGCATCAAACTGTTCAGAGGACCCCAGGCTTTCATATTTGGGGTGATTTGTCTTGATACCTAAAAGTATGTGTGTAATACGATGCTGCAGGGTAGATATTTTGAGGTGATTTTTGGAAATATCACCTAAAGCACCAAATTTAGGAATGATTTGCGGCTTGGTACTTTGGCGTAGAAAGACATGCATACCCAATTTGGATTCGTTGGAATGTGTACTTTCCGAAAATATATGGTTTTCTGGGGTGAACTTACTTTTTTCTACATTTGCCCCCCTCAAAACAATGTAAATGTGTTGATTTTGCAGTACCTGAAATGACAGACCATATGGGGGTCTTCGTTTTGGGGCTCCTATACGCCACGTGCTTGGGTACACTTATACATATTGGGCATCAAACTGTTCAGAGGACCCCAGGCTTTCATATTTGGGGTGATTTGTCTTGATACCTAAAAGTATGTGTGTAATACGATGCTGCAGGGTAGATATTTTGAGGTGATTTTTGGAAATATCACCTAAAGCACCAAATTTAGGAATGATTTGCGGCTTGGTACTTTGGCGTAGAAAGACATGCATACCCAATTTGGATTCGTTGGAATGTGTACTTTCCGAAAATATATGGTTTTCTGGGGTGAACTTACTGTTTTCTACTTTTGCCCCCCCAAAACAATGTAAATGTGTTGATTTTGCAGTACCTGAAATGACAGACCATATGGGGGTCTTCGTTTTGGGGCCCCTATACGCCACGTGCTTGGGTACACCTATACATATTGGGCATCAAACTGTTCAGAGGACCCCAGGCTTTCATATTTGGGGTGATTTGTCTTGATACCTAAAAGTATGTGGGTAATACGATGCTGCAGGGTCGAAATTTTGAAGTCATTTTTGGAAATGTCCACAAAATCACCAAATTTAGGAATGGTTTGCGGCTTGGTACTTTGGATTACAAAGACATGCATACCCAATTTAGATCCATGGGAATGTGTAGTTTCCGAAAATATATGGTTTTCTGGGGTGAACTTACTTTTTTCTACATTTGCCCCCCTCAAAACAATGTAAATGTGTTGATTTTGCAGTACCTGAAATGACAGACCATATGGGGGTCTTCGTTTTGGGGCCCCTATACGCCACGTGCTTGGGTACACCTATACATATTGGGCATCAAACTGTTCAGAGGACCCCAGGCTTTCATATTTGGGGTGATTTGTCTTGATACCTAAAAGTATGTGGGTAATACGATGCTGCAGGGTCGAAATTTTGAAGTCATTTTTGGAAATGTCCCCAAAATCACCAAATTTAGGAATGGTTTGCGGCTTGGTACTTTGGAGTACAAAGACATGCATACCCAATTTAGATTCGTGGGAATGTGTACTTTCCGAAAATATATGGGTTTCTGGGGTGAACTTACTTTTTTCTACCTTTGCCCCCCCCCCAAAACGATGTAAATGTGTTGATTTTGCAGTACCTGAAATGACAGAACATACAAGGGGGGGTCTTCATTTTAGGGCCCCTATATGCCACATGCTTGGGTACACCTATACATATTGGGCATCAAACTGTTCAGAGGACCCTAGGCTTTCATATTTGGGGTGATTTGTCTTGATACCTAAAAGTATGTGTGTAATACGATGCTGCAGGGTAGATATTTTGAGGTGATTTTTGGAAATATCACCTAAAGCACCAAATTTAGGAATGATTTGCGGCTTGGTACTTTGGCGTAGAAAGACATGCATACCCAATTTGGATTCGTTGGAATGTGTACTTTCCGAAAATATATGGTTTTCTGGGGTGAACTTACTGTTTTCTACTTTTGCCCCCCCAAAACAATGTAAATGTGTTGATTTTGCAGTACCTGAAATGTCAGACTATATGGGGGTCTTCCTTTTAGGGCCTCTATATGCCACATGCTTGGGTACACCTATACATATTGGGCATCAAACTGTTCAGAGGACCCTAGGCTTTCATATTTGGGGTGATTTGTCTTGATACCTAAAAGTATGTGTGTAATACGATGCTGCAGGGTAGATATTTTGAGGTGATTTTTGGAAATATCACCTAAAGCACCAAATTTAGGAATGATTTGCGGCTTGGTACTTTGGCGTAGAAAGACATGCATACCCAATTTGGATTCGTTGGAATGTGTACTTTCCGAAAATATATGGTTTTCTGGGGTGAACTTACTGTTTTCTACTTTTGCCCCCCCAAAACAATGTAAATGTGTTGATTTTGCAGTACCTGAAATGTCAGACTATATGGGGGTCTTCCTTTTAGGGCCTCTATATGCCACATGCTTGGGTACACCTATACATATTGGGCATCAAACTGTTCAGAGGACCCTAGGCTTTCATATTTGGGGTGATTTGTCTTGATACCTAAAAGTATGTGTGTAATACGATGCTGCAGGGTAGATATTTTGAGGTGATTTTTGGAAATATCACCTAAAGCACCAAATTTAGGAATGATTTGCGGCTTGGTACTTTGGCGTAGAAAGACATGCATACCCAATTTGGATTCGTTGGAATGTGTACTTTCCGAAAATATATGGTTTTCTGGGGTGAACTTACTGTTTTCTACTTTTGCCCCCCCAAAACAATGTAAATGTGTTGATTTTGCAGTACCTGAAATGTCAGACTATATGGGGGTCTTCCTTTTAGGGCCTCTATATGCCACATGCTTGGGTACACCTATACATATTGGGCATCAAACTGTTCAGAGGACCCTAGGCTTTCATATTTGGGGTGATTTGTCTTGATACCTAAAAGTATGTGTGTAATACGATGCTGCAGGGTAGATATTTTGAGGTGATTTTTGGAAATATCACCTAAAGCACCAAATTTAGGAATGATTTGCGGCTTGGTACTTTGGCGTAGAAAGACATGCATACCCAATTTGGATTCGTTGGAATGTGTACTTTCCGAAAATATATGGTTTTCTGGGGTGAACTTACTGTTTTCTACTTTTGCCCCCCCAAAACAATGTAAATGTGTTGATTTTGCAGTACCTGAAATGTCAGACTATATGGGGGTCTTCCTTTTAGGGCCTCTATATGCCACATGCTTGGGTACACCTATACATATTGGGCATCAAACTGTTCAGAGGACCCTAGGCTTTCATATTTGGGGTGATTTGTCTTGATACCTAAAAGTATGTGTGTAATACGATGCTGCAGGGTAGATATTTTGAGGTGATTTTTGGAAATATCACCTAAAGCACCAAATTTAGGAATGATTTGCGGCTTGGTACTTTGGCGTAGAAAGACATGCATACCCAATTTGGATTCGTTGGAATGTGTACTTTCCGAAAATATATGGTTTTCTGGGGTGAACTTACTGTTTTCTACTTTTGCCCCCCCAAAACAATGTAAATGTGTTGATTTTGCAGTACCTGAAATGTCAGACTATATGGGGGTCTTCCTTTTAGGGCCTCTATATGCCACATGCTTGGGTACACCTATACATATTGGGCATCAAACTGTTCAGAGGACCCTAGGCTTTCATATTTGGGGTGATTTGTCTTGATACCTAAAAGTATGTGTGTAATACGATGCTGCAGGGTAGATATTTTGAGGTGATTTTTGGAAATATCACCTAAAGCACCAAATTTAGGAATGATTTGCGGCTTGGTACTTTGGCGTAGAAAGACATGCATACCCAATTTGGATTCGTTGGAATATGTACTTTCCGAAAATATATGGTTTTCTGGGGTGAACTTACTGTTTTCTACTTTTGCCCCCCCAAAACAATGTAAATGTGTTGATTTTGCAGTACCTGAAATGTCAGACTATATGGGGGTCTTCCTTTTAGGGCCTCTATATGCCACATGCTTGGGTACACCTATACATATTGGGCATCAAACTGTTCAGAGGACCCTAGGCTTTCATATTTGGGGTGATTTGTCTTGATACCTAAAAGTATGTGTGTAATACGATGCTGCAGGGTAGATATTTTGAGGTGATTTTTGGAAATATCACCTAAAGCACCAAATTTAGGAATGATTTGCGGCTTGGTACTTTGGCGTAGAAAGACATGCATACCCAATTTGGATTTGTTGGAATGTGTACTTTCCGAAAATATATGGTTTTCTGGGGTGAACTTACTGTTTTCTACTTTTGCCCCCCCAAAACAATGTAAATGTGTTGATTTTGCAGTACCTGAAATGTCAGACTATATGGGGGTCTTCCTTTTAGGGCCTCTATATGCCACATGCTTGGGTACACCTATACATATTGGGCATCAAACTGTTCAGAGGACCCTAGGCTTTCATATTTGGGGTGATTTGTCTTGATACCTAAAAGTATGTGGGTAATACGATGCTGCAGAGTAGATATTTTGAGGTGATTTTTGGAAATGTCACCTAAATCACCAAATTTAGGAATGATTTGCGGCTTGGTACTTTGGCGTAGAAAGACATGCATACCCAATTTGGATTCGTTGGAATGTGTACTTTCCGAAAATATATGGTTTTCTGGGGTGAACTTACTGTTTTCTACTTTTGCCCCCCTCAAAACAATGTAAATGTGTTGATTTTGCAGTACCTGAAATGACAGACCATATGGGGGTCTTTCTTTTGGGGCCCCTGTATGCCACGTGCTTGGGTACACCTATACATATTGGGCATCAAACTGTTCAGGGGACCCTAGGCTTTCATATTTGGGGTGATTTCTCTTGATACCTAAAAGTATGTGGGTAATACGATGCTGCAGGGTAGATATTTTGAAGTCATTTTAGGAAATGTCCCCAAAATCCCCAAATTTAGGAATGGTTTGCGGCTTGGTTCTTTGGAGTACAAAGACATGCATACCCAATTTAGATCCGTGGGAATGTGTACTTTCCGAAAATATATGGTTTTCTGGGGTGAACTTACTTTTTTCTACATTTGCCCCCCTCAAAACAATGTAAATGTGTTGATTTTGCAGTACCTGAAATGACAGACCATATGGGGGTCTTCGTTTTGGGGCCCCTATACGCCACGTGCTTGGGTACACCTATACATATTGGGCATCAAACTGTTCAGAGGACCCCAGGCTTTCATATTTGGGGTGATTTGTCTTGATACCTAAAAGTATGTGTGTAATACGATGCTGCAGGGTAGATATTTTGAGGTGATTTTTGGAAATATCACCTAAAGCACCAAATTTAGGAATGATTTGCGGCTTGGTACTTTGGCGTAGAAAGACATGCATACCCAATTTGGATTCGTTGGAATGTGTACTTTCCGAAAATATATGGTTTTCTGGGGTGAACTTACTTTTTTCTACATTTGCCCCCCTCAAAACAATGTAAATGTGTTGATTTTGCAGTACCTGAAATGACAGACCATATGGGGGTCTTCGTTTTGGGGCTCCTATACGCCACGTGCTTGGGTACACTTATACATATTGGGCATCAAACTGTTCAGAGGACCCCAGGCTTTCATATTTGGGGTGATTTGTCTTGATACCTAAAAGTATGTGTGTAATACGATGCTGCAGGGTAGATATTTTGAGGTGATTTTTGGAAATATCACCTAAAGCACCAAATTTAGGAATGATTTGCGGCTTGGTACTTTGGCGTAGAAAGACATGCATACCCAATTTGGATTCGTTGGAATGTGTACTTTCCGAAAATATATGGTTTTCTGGGGTGAACTTACTGTTTTCTACTTTTGCCCCCCCAAAACAATGTAAATGTGTTGATTTTGCAGTACCTGAAATGACAGACCATATGGGGGTCTTCGTTTTGGGGCCCCTATACGCCACGTGCTTGGGTACACCTATACATATTGGGCATCAAACTGTTCAGAGGACCCCAGGCTTTCATATTTGGGGTGATTTGTCTTGATACCTAAAAGTATGTGGGTAATACGATGCTGCAGGGTCGAAATTTTGAAGTCATTTTTGGAAATGTCCACAAAATCACCAAATTTAGGAATGGTTTGCGGCTTGGTACTTTGGATTACAAAGACATGCATACCCAATTTAGATCCATGGGAATGTGTAGTTTCCGAAAATATATGGTTTTCTGGGGTGAACTTACTTTTTTCTACATTTGCCCCCCTCAAAACAATGTAAATGTGTTGATTTTGCAGTACCTGAAATGACAGACCATATGGGGGTCTTCGTTTTGGGGCCCCTATACGCCACGTGCTTGGGTACACCTATACATATTGGGCATCAAACTGTTCAGAGGACCCCAGGCTTTCATATTTGGGGTGATTTGTCTTGATACCTAAAAGTATGTGGGTAATACGATGCTGCAGGGTCGAAATTTTGAAGTCATTTTTGGAAATGTCCCCAAAATCACCAAATTTAGGAATGGTTTGCGGCTTGGTACTTTGGAGTACAAAGACATGCATACCCAATTTAGATTCGTGGGAATGTGTACTTTCCGAAAATATATGGGTTTCTGGGGTGAACTTACTTTTTTCTACCTTTGCCCCCCCCCCAAAACGATGTAAATGTGTTGATTTTGCAGTACCTGAAATGACAGAACATACAAGGGGGGGTCTTCATTTTAGGGCCCCTATATGCCACATGCTTGGGTACACCTATACATATTGGGCATCAAACTGTTCAGAGGACCCTAGGCTTTCATATTTGGGGTGATTTGTCTTGATACCTAAAAGTATGTGTGTAATACGATGCTGCAGGGTAGATATTTTGAGGTGATTTTTGGAAATATCACCTAAAGCACCAAATTTAGGAATGATTTGCGGCTTGGTACTTTGGCGTAGAAAGACATGCATACCCAATTTGGATTCGTTGGAATGTGTACTTTCCGAAAATATATGGTTTTCTGGGGTGAACTTACTGTTTTCTACTTTTGCCCCCCCAAAACAATGTAAATGTGTTGATTTTGCAGTACCTGAAATGTCAGACTATATGGGGGTCTTCCTTTTAGGGCCTCTATATGCCACATGCTTGGGTACACCTATACATATTGGGCATCAAACTGTTCAGAGGACCCTAGGCTTTCATATTTGGGGTGATTTGTCTTGATACCTAAAAGTATGTGTGTAATACGATGCTGCAGGGTAGATATTTTGAGGTGATTTTTGGAAATATCACCTAAAGCACCAAATTTAGGAATGATTTGCGGCTTGGTACTTTGGCGTAGAAAGACATGCATACCCAATTTGGATTCGTTGGAATGTGTACTTTCCGAAAATATATGGTTTTCTGGGGTGAACTTACTGTTTTCTACTTTTGCCCCCCCAAAACAATGTAAATGTGTTGATTTTGCAGTACCTGAAATGTCAGACTATATGGGGGTCTTCCTTTTAGGGCCTCTATATGCCACATGCTTGGGTACACCTATACATATTGGGCATCAAACTGTTCAGAGGACCCTAGGCTTTCATATTTGGGGTGATTTGTCTTGATACCTAAAAGTATGTGTGTAATACGATGCTGCAGGGTAGATATTTTGAGGTGATTTTTGGAAATATCACCTAAAGCACCAAATTTAGGAATGATTTGCGGCTTGGTACTTTGGCGTAGAAAGACATGCATACCCAATTTGGATTCGTTGGAATGTGTACTTTCCGAAAATATATGGTTTTCTGGGGTGAACTTACTGTTTTCTACTTTTGCCCCCCCAAAACAATGTAAATGTGTTGATTTTGCAGTACCTGAAATGTCAGACTATATGGGGGTCTTCCTTTTAGGGCCTCTATATGCCACATGCTTGGGTACACCTATACATATTGGGCATCAAACTGTTCAGAGGACCCTAGGCTTTCATATTTGGGGTGATTTGTCTTGATACCTAAAAGTATGTGTGTAATACGATGCTGCAGGGTAGATATTTTGAGGTGATTTTTGGAAATATCACCTAAAGCACCAAATTTAGGAATGATTTGCGGCTTGGTACTTTGGCGTAGAAAAACATGCATACCCAATTTGGATTCGTTGGAATGTGTACTTTCCGAAAATATATGGTTTTCTGGGGTGAACTTACTGTTTTCTACTTTTGCCCCCCCAAAACAATGTAAATGTGTTGATTTTGCAGTACCTGAAATGTCAGACTATATGGGGGTCTTCCTTTTAGGGCCTCTATATGCCACATGCTTGGGTACACCTATACATATTGGGCATCAAACTGTTCAGAGGACCCTAGGCTTTCATATTTGGGGTGATTTGTCTTGATACCTAAAAGTATGTGTGTAATACGATGCTGCAGGGTAGATATTTTGAGGTGATTTTTGGAAATATCACCTAAAGCACCAAATTTAGGAATGATTTGCGGCTTGGTACTTTGGCGTAGAAAGACATGCATACCCAATTTGGATTCGTTGGAATGTGTACTTTCCGAAAATATATGGTTTTCTGGGGTGAACTTACTGTTTTCTACTTTTGCCCCCCCAAAACAATGTAAATGTGTTGATTTTGCAGTACCTGAAATGTCAGACTATATGGGGGTCTTCCTTTTAGGGCCTCTATATGCCACATGCTTGGGTACACCTATACATATTGGGCATCAAACTGTTCAGAGGACCCTAGGCTTTCATATTTGGGGTGATTTGTCTTGATACCTAAAAGTATGTGTGTAATACGATGCTGCAGGGTAGATATTTTGAGGTGATTTTTGGAAATATCACCTAAAGCACCAAATTTAGGAATGATTTGCGGCTTGGTACTTTGGCGTAGAAAGACATGCATACCCAATTTGGATTCGTTGGAATATGTACTTTCCGAAAATATATGGTTTTCTGGGGTGAACTTACTGTTTTCTACTTTTGCCCCCCCAAAACAATGTAAATGTGTTGATTTTGCAGTACCTGAAATGTCAGACTATATGGGGGTCTTCCTTTTAGGGCCTCTATATGCCACATGCTTGGGTACACCTATACATATTGGGCATCAAACTGTTCAGAGGACCCTAGGCTTTCATATTTGGGGTGATTTGTCTTGATACCTAAAAGTATGTGTGTAATACGATGCTGCAGGGTAGATATTTTGAGGTGATTTTTGGAAATATCACCTAAAGCACCAAATTTAGGAATGATTTGCGGCTTGGTACTTTGGCGTAGAAAGACATGCATACCCAATTTGGATTTGTTGGAATGTGTACTTTCCGAAAATATATGGTTTTCTGGGGTGAACTTACTGTTTTCTACTTTTGCCCCCCCAAAACAATGTAAATGTGTTGATTTTGCAGTACCTGAAATGTCAGACTATATGGGGGTCTTCCTTTTAGGGCCTCTATATGCCACATGCTTGGGTACACCTATACATATTGGGCATCAAACTGTTCAGAGGACCCTAGGCTTTCATATTTGGGGTGATTTGTCTTGATACCTAAAAGTATGTGGGTAATACGATGCTGCAGAGTAGATATTTTGAGGTGATTTTTGGAAATGTCACCTAAATCACCAAATTTAGGAATGATTTGCGGCTTGGTACTTTGGCGTAGAAAGACATGCATACCCAATTTGGATTCGTTGGAATGTGTACTTTCCGAAAATATATGGTTTTCTGGGGTGAACTTACTGTTTTCTACTTTTGCCCCCCCCAAAACGATGTAAATGTGTTGATTTTGCAGTACCTGAAATGACAGACTATATGGGGGTCTTCCTTTTGGGGCCCCTGTATGCCACGTGCTTGGGTACACCTATACATATTGGGCATCAAACTGTTCAGAGGACCCTAGGCTTTCATATTTGGGGTGATTTCTCTTGATACCTAAAAGTATGTGGGTAAATGATGCTGCAGGGTAGATATTTTGAGGTGATTTTTGGAAAATTCACCTAAATCACCAAATTTAGGAATGATTTGCGGCTTGGTACTTTGGCGTAGAAAGACATGCATACCCAATTTGAATTCGTGGGAATGTGTACTTTCCGAAAATATATGGTTTTCTGGGGTGAACTTACTGTTTTCTACTTTTGCCCCCCCAAAACAATGTAAATGTGTTGATTTTGCAGTACCTGAAATGTCAGACTATATGGGGGTCTTCCTTTTAGGGCCTCTATATGCCACATGCTTGGGTACACCTATACATATTGGGCATCAAACTGTTCAGAGGACCCTAGGCTTTCATATTTGGGGTGATTTGTCTTGATACCTAAAAGTATGTGGGTAATACGATGCTGCAGAGTAGATATTTTGAGGTGATTTTTGGAAATGTCACCTAAATCACCAAATTTAGGAATGATTTGCGGCTTGGTACTTTGGCGTAGAAAGACATGCATACCCAATTTGGATTCGTTGGAATGTGTACTTTCCGAAAATATATGGTTTTCTGGGGTGAACTTACTGTTTTCTACTTTTGCCCCCCCCCCAAAACAATGTAAATGTGTTGATTTTGCAGTACCTGAAATGACAGACTATATGGGGGTCTTCCTTTTGGGGCCCCTGTATGCCACGTGCTTGGGTACACCTATACATATCGGGCATCAAACTGTTCAGAGGACCCTAGGCTTTCATATTTGGGGTGATTTCTCTTGATACCTAAAAGTATGTGGGTAATACGATGCTGCAGGGTAGATATTTTGAGGTGATTTTTGGAAATGTCACCAAAATCACCAAATTTAGGAATGATTTGCGGCTTGGTACTTTGGTGTAGAAAGACATGCATACCCAAATTGGATTCAGGGGAATGTGTACTTTCCGAAAATATATGGTTTTCTGGGGTGAACGTACTTTTTTCTACCTTTGCCGCCCCCCAAAACGATGTAAATGTGTTGATTTTGCAGTATCTGAAATGACAGAACAAACGGGGGGTCTTCCTTTTGGGGCCTCCTATGCCACGTGCTTGGGTACATCTATTCATATTGGGCATCAAACTGTTCATTTGACCCAGGATTTTATATTGGGGGTGTTTTACATTGATACCTAATGATGTGTGGGAGATATGTTGCTGTAGAGTGGAAGCTTTGAGGTCATTTTTCAAAAAATTCACCAATTTCTATAAAACATTATAACTTTAGGAAACAATTGCAACTTAGTGGTTTGGAGTACAAAGATATTTCTACCCATTTTTGATTCACCAGAATCTGTTCTTTCTAGTAATGGGTAGTTTTCTAGGGTAAACCTACTGTTAGCGGAATGTTTGGCCTTGAAATCAAAAGTATGCCGTTTGGGGAGTGTTGCTTTGGAAATTTGGTTGTGTACTGCTTGTAGATTTTGAGCTATACAAGTGAGAAATCTCCATAAAACGATATATATTTGGTATTGTCGCGTTCAGGAGACATAGACCTTTCTAAATCGGCTGTGTTCTCGTACATAAAATGAATGATGTTTCTGATATATGTGATTGTTCTTCGTGCAACATGATTTTTTTCATTTTATTTGACACTTAGAATCCAATATTTTTTTAGAGAAGTAGAATTACACCAAAATTCTTGCATATTGTGAATGTTCAGGTTGTCCTGAAAAAAACAATATATTGTTTTCCTGGGTTAACTAAAAGACCACCCCAGGAAAGGCCCTTAAAGTGAAAGAGTGCAAAATATCTAAAAACTGCTTGGCAGTAGATGTTCGCATCTAGGACAAAACGGCTGGCAGGGAAAGGGTTAAGGCCTGTTACCTTTTTGTTATGCTTTTCGAGGAAATGTTTTGATACTATATGTTTTACATTTCCTTTTTGTATGTTATTCACGTGTTCTCTTATTCTTTCCTTAAGGTTTCTATTTGTTTTACCCACATACTGGAGGCCACATGGGCACTCCAATATGTATATTACATTCGGGGTATCACATTTTATTAAATTATTTATTTCAAAGTTTTCTCCTGTTTTCTGACTTTTAAAAGTTTTTGTTTTTATACTGTATCTACATGCCTTACAAAGGCTACATGGAAAAAATCCTTTCAGTTGCTCTTTCTTTTTTTCTTTACTCTTTTTTTCATTATTCCCAGTATGTACTAATTTTTGTTTCAGATCTGGAGCTTTCTGGAAAATGGTTCTTGGCTTTTTAGGTAGAAGGGGTTCTAAGTCTTTATCCAAAGCTAACACATTCCAATGTTTTTCTATAATTTTTTTAACATTACTGGCTTGTGAATTATATTGTGTTATAAAGCACATGTTAAACTTCTCTTTCTCTCCATTTTCTAGTATAGTCGTCTCTTCTTTTTTATACTTAAGCATCTGTTTTCTATCTTTATTCCTTACTGTCTCATATGCTTTTTGTATTTCCCTTTCTTGATACCCTCTATCTTTAAATCTTTTTTTAAGGATTTCGGATTGTGTGTCATATTCTTCCAGAGTGCTACAGTTTTTTCTAATCCTTCTAAATTGTCCTTGTGGGATATTTCTTATCCACTGTGGATTGTGATTGCTTGAGGCCAGCACATAATTATTTGTATCTACTTCTTTAAAGTGGGTACGTGTACATATTCTACCATTCTCAATATAAATTTGTAAATCAAGGAAATGTATTTCTTTTGAGCTAAAATCTAATGTGAATTCTAAATTGTACTCATTTAGATTTATCTGTTCTACAAATCTTTTTAATTCTACTTCCCCTTTTTTCCAAATAATTATGATATCATCTATGTAGCGTTTCCAGATCCCTAGGCTCGCGTCCAGTGCCATTGTTCCCAGTGCCATTGTTCCCAGGTGTCTTTAGAATTAATTTGTTACCATAAGAGATGTTTGTGAAACAAGGGTAGTTTTGCAAATTGGTGTTTAAAAGAAAAATTTTTTTGTGTTTTTTACTTTTCACTATTTTTTGATTTCTCACTGGTTTGAATTTTTCTATTCACTTATATCCTTTTTACACCAATGCATAAACTGACAGTGGTGTATATATATACATAAAATAGACACAAGTCGCACAATCGTAGTGTTCTTATTTTTATCACACACTGTTTATATATTTTTTTATATACGTTTAATCACGCACAGTTAAAGGTGCATTTATACAAGAAATAGCACGAAATACTACACCATATTACGCATATCTGTTTTTGTTCCCTTTTTCCTTTACTTTGTCAGGAAATGCAGCGATTCCCCTTTACCTAGAGATGTGTAAAGAACCCATGGTTGCAGAAGTAGGACATGTACATCACATGGTTCTAGCATATGATGGGTTAGGTTGCATTCCTTTGTTTTTCTTCGGATCAGCTAGTGGTTGTAGGATTTTTCCAGTCCACACCATCTTTTGGCAGTTCAGCCTTTGTTCAAGGCCTCATTTTGCTCATGACAAAGTTGCAAGCCATTGTCCTTTGTTTTAGATTAGCTCAGCTAGTTGGTGTACGACTTTTCCAGTCCAAGTCATCTTTGGAGCTTCAGCTTTGGTTTAAGGCAAACCAGTTTATCAGACAATCATCACGAGTTCATGAATATCTAGGAGAGAATCTCCCAAATCTCCTTCTAATTGACTTTTAGGCTAGGCTTTTGGGTGTTTCTAGGAGAAAACCTAGACTTTCTCCAAAAATCTCACCCTAGCAAACCTTCATACTGAGACCCTGCTGCTCCTGGCTCCATAAGAGGAGCCAACCCCAAAGTTTGTGATCCATTGCTCTATAGGCTATTCTTTGTCAGTAAAAGCAATCTGGTTTTCTACACAAAATAGAAGTTAATTTACAGAGGAGAGTAGAACAAACCACTGCCTACATCAAGGTAAAGTTGTAAGGTGAAACTGACCCTTAAAGCATCTGTTGCATTTTGTACACAGTGCCCACTTCGACTTGGAAACATCCCAGCGTCATGAATATCCGGATAGTGTTTTCCTTATCATGATTTGCCAGGATATTAATGACTAGTTCCTAGTATTTGCCAAACACACACTATGTACAGTTCTCAGAAGCTATTTGCTTTTTCACAAGTTCTGAACCAGGTGAAGGATGTCTGTCACCCTCGTACAATAAGCAGCATAGCCAGCAGGTCACAATACATAAATATCACTGACTCTCGTGCTGGGCGCCCCCTCTCACTGTGTACTCTGTTTGTTTGCCTTGCTCATTTAGACGATTATTTAAACATTCGTCCTTGTGCTCTCTCTCTCTCTCTCTCGCTCTCTCTCTATATATATATATATACATACACATATACAGATATATATATATATATATATATATATATATATATCTATATATGAAAAAATGGCAGAAAGGACCAGCACTCCGTGTTCCAAAAAATTCAACGGTTTATTCCAAAAACTCACAGTGTCTCCTTGGAGACACTGTGAGTTTTTGGAATAAACCGTTGAATTTTTTGGAACACGGAGTGCTGGTCCTTTCTGCCATTTTTTCATACATAACTATATTTGACCTAGCACCCGGCAAAGAAATACAAGTGAATGAGTGCGGGTATTTTCTACATTTCTGCTATATATATATATATATATATATATATATATATATATATATGTATCAAAAACAAGCGCAAACAGAGCAAAGGAATACAAGAAAACATTGAATGTAATTGGAAACAAGTTAGCTGCCATTAACTGGCTTCTTGTTTTCGTAGGCACATATTTATAAGTTTTGTTCTTTTTATATATACAGATCTACTTGATCTCAGTTCTCTTGCCTCTCCGCTTACTATGGCATCATGTGTTGGTCTCACCTCTTGCCTATCCAGTTACTGTGATATCAGATCTTGATCCCACTCCTCTTGTCTATCGCTTATTGATCCCACCTCTTCTCCTCATCCGGTTGATGTGACCTTCCCATCCCACCTGTTCCCGAGATCCCACCCCTATATTCCATCTGTCTGCTTTCTGATTCCACCTCTGTTGATGCTGTAGTTGTTTATGCTGTTGATGTGGTGGTCAAATTGCCTGGTGTGCAATAAGCCTTAAGCTCAAGCAAACAGTGGTGGTGGGTGGGGGGCTGGTGTCCTAGCTATGTCCCCTGGGCCCCCCTGATGATTGTTTGAGGCAACAGCTAGTTACACCACTGAGGCTGCATAATGGCACCCAAATCTCATGAACCAACTGTTCACTGGTCACACAGAATGATCAAATTCTCCTTCCCATTCACTAGGCCAGTAGTTTTTTAGTTCAAGCCTTTGTTCAAGCCCTCCTTAGTTCATGAAATAGTTAATGCTATTAGCATTTAATTTGATCTTTGGCGCAGGGATACAGATCTACTGTCCCACTGAGACACGTCCAGTAGGCAATCTCCTTGCTTGTTTAACTAAAGTAATATAATGCACTTATCTCTCTATAATTTCCGCAAATATGTGAGTCAACAGTGCGTAGGTGTCTGGACATGATGGATAATGCACATAGGCAAGATAAAAAAAACTACAACCTGGCACAATTTATAAACACATCAAAGGTGTTCTTAAAGCCTGGTGAAATATTAGCCAAGAAGTCAAGGCAAGGGGCGAATTTGGGTAGGATGATGCATCTGGTTCCATCAATGTTCTACACATTGATTGATAACATATGTAACCCCCAGGTAACATCTGAAAGTAATGATATTTGGAAAACCCTAGATTCATGAATTAAAGGGTTAATGTCACTTATGATTATGGAAGCAAATCCCATCAAAACTGTTCCAAGAACCTTCCCAGAAGAGTAGGGGCAGTTATGGCATCAAAGAGAGGGGAATTGGGTATGAGAAGTTGGACACAGAGGCGTCTCCATATATTTGGCCTTATGCAGTGTAAATTAACTGGTCCGTAAAGGGTTGATGTTCCTCAAGCTGTAGTGCTCTTGGTGTTGCTATGCGTGGATTTATATATTAGTAGAACGTACGACTCTGTAGTTGTGCTAAATAACCCTAATATTTTGACTAGAGACCTGGCAGTAAAATCTATTATTCCCTTCCGGTGGAGAGAATCTTGTTGCTTTGTAGGCCTCCAATTCTAATTTGTGCTCGTGGACATAATCATGTGAAAATGTATCTAAAATAGAATAGCTCATTACAGGCAAGTGCTGCACAATTTGTGGGTCTGAAAGGCGCTTTGCAGAAGATGGGAAATTATGGAAATTGTGACGCCGGATGATGTTAAAAGCTATCTTTGGTGGGAATTGTGCGACTTTAGCCATTTATTTTGGTGCTCAGTAAACAGTGCATTCTGACTCCACGCTGAAGGTATTGAAGCCCCCACTGCAAATTGCAAAGATGTTGCAGGAACACCATTCCCTCTCTTTCTTTCCTAAAGCAAAGTCTTAAGCACTGATCTTGCAGCATATTGTTTGGTTGGTTGAAATAAGGTTATGATAAGTGAGGTTTCAATCAGTAACAGCATTTCTTTTAATCAGTGGACTATCAGTGACAGCATCACTGTCAATCAATAGGAAATTAGAAACAGCATTTCTCCCAGTCAATGGCCCATACGCAGTGGCATCTCTTCCCATCAGTGGACTACTGGTAACAACAATTTACACAAAAAGTGGGACATCAGTAGTAACACCCATTCCATCAGTAACAGCATTTATTCCAGTCCGTGAGCTATCAGTAACAGCATTTTTTCTAGCCAGTAGGGACAGTGGAATAGCAGTAACAGTGAGGCTATCAGTAAGTAGTAACAACTTACTCAAAAAGGGATACATTGGTATCAACACCACTTCCACTATCAGTAACAGCATTTCCTCTAGCCAATGGACTGTCAGTAACAGCATTTATGCCCGTCAATATGATATAAGTAAAATAACCTCTTCCAATCAGTGGGATATCAGTAACAGCATTGCTCTCAATAAATAGGGTAACAGCAAATCTTCAAATATGTGGCATATCAGTAACAGCATCTTTTCCAATAAGCAGACTATCAGTAATAGCATTGCTCCCAAAAGATGCACTCAGTAATAGCATGTCATCCAATCAGTGGGCTATTAGTTACAGTATCTCCAGTCAGTAGGCCACCCTAGATATGGTCTTTAATTTGAGGGGCAGCAGCTGTAAACATTGTGTTGTGTATTAAAACAACATATGTATAGCTCTCTTTTATTCTGAGTAGATCTAAGGGGATTTTTTTTAATGAAAAAGAGACAAAGTGGGATTCCTACATAAACGTTCGACTTTAAGCATTGATTGGAGCAATCCAAAGTGCACCCGGGAGAGTTCTGAACAGAAAGATAGTTTCAGATGAATATTTGATGAGCAGCTCATTCAACACTCTGAGGAAAGATTACATATTTTGTGTTCAGAATAAAATATAAATAAGGCAGGTTAAAGACGACAACACAGCGTATCGAGCTGCGCTACTTTCTGAGAGGTGGCATTTCCATCGGAGGGGACACCAGAAAACAATGCCTTTACTGAAATTCACTTTGCTTGCTGTACAGGCTGAATAATTTACAATGCAACAAATCCTGCTTGGCAGTAAATAGATTTCTGAAGTTATTAAAGTGCAAAGTTAAATCAGTCCAGAAAAGAACTTTCTACTTCTATTTTATAATGGAGAAGACTACCATCAAAGCTTTGGGAAATTACCCTTTATCTAAAGGGGGTAATGTAAGAACAGGTGCAGATTTCCCAGGTTTAGTGTCCAACATCAATCAATCATTTGATTGATTTTAAACAGCAAACCTTTAAATGCAGAGTGGTTGCTATGGGTTACTAGACATGGAGCCAACTTTATACCTCATTACCCCCATAGTATTCATCCACATGGATAAGGTACGTTTATGTTCTAGAGTCAATCAGGCATGGACTGGAAATTGAACCCACATCTATTATTTACTGACTTTTTAATGAAAGGCTAATCTCTCCAAAAATTACATCTTTGTCAGGATTTCACCAGTGACAAGAGTCCTCCTGTGTTTTAATTGCCATTTCATTCCAACATTAATTGCCTGGCAACTTCCGTCTTCCTGTCACAAAAGTAAGCCAAAATCAAGATTGTTCTTGATGAGGTGGTGGAGAGTTTGTTAATGAAAACACAATTTCACTTGCTAATTAAACATTTTACAGATATACCTCTCAAAAACACAAATAATGGTAGAAGCACATTTCTAGGAGAGTACCTTAATGAGACATTGTTATTCTTCTGCCTGACCCATTGAATGAACAGTCGGATATGCAAAACATCATTGATCCCTGATTGTCTCCAGATCAGCTACTGATCTACTGATCCTACTGATCCACATGCATCAAACATAGTATTTCATACGTTGTTGTGTATGAAGTACAAGATAAGTAGAAGACCAAATAAATTATTCCATAAAAGGGAAACTGGAATATCTAGCCCAAAACCAAGATCTGATTATGGTTTGACAACATCACATCATGCAATTAACTTTCCCAAGGAGACTTATCTCATGAACCTTCTCACCAGAAGACAGAAGTCACATATGACATTACTCAAAATCCTTCGGATGCCCAGTGACATCACAGAGGAACTACAGTTGGTCTACCTAAACCCTAAGCAGGTTAGCACCACCCTGTGCATGATTCTCATTGTCATTATGTTATAAGAAAATTGGGCTATGTGTTGTCTCCTGGTGTGGAATCAAACAAATGATTGGTGGCTATGGGTTAGTAGACCTGGTGCAAAATCCTCTGTGCATTATATTCCATAACCCCCTAAAACACTACATTTCTCCAGGTAATGTCAACAAAATGTGTGAGTATTCTCTTCTCTTTATATTTAGATTCAACCCACAAACGGAGCCGTGTAGGAACGGTCTTGAAATAAGGCAGGAAATAAAACAATATGTTAAACCTATAAGCAGAGAGTTTCACTTCCAACTTCTCATCAGAATGGGTTCCAGGTCAGTTGCTCGGATTTTTCAGATGGGGCTTTTATAAGTCATTCTTGCTTCATGTCTCCTTTGTAGTTTGGGTTTTGCATCTGCGTTTCATTAGCAGTCTACCCCAGAAGCGGAATTAATGAGGCTAGACGCTTCAGGAGAACGTTGTTTTTGAAAATTGTCTTGAAAGGCAAAACAAAATGGCTGCCAACTGCACATGTGGATGAGTGTGGGCCGCTTGGATTCTTGGTTGGGACAACCTTCACAGTAACCACAGTGGTTTGGCTGCAATACACTTAGTCCCTGAAACTATTATTTCTTTGTAAGCCGGGCCCCTATAAAAACATTACTTTTAATACCACTGGAAGTTAAAACCTGTGTGAAAACTGGCTTTCCTATGATTTAGAACTTACCTTTTTAATGATTCGTCTTTTTTCCCTTTCATGTGCAATGTCCATGCCAATCTGGTACTTAGCAATAATGTACTTCAGCTGATATTGCTTTGTAACATTAGTATTGACAGGCCAAGGGAGTGCCCAGTAGATTTCCAAGGGATTTAGGATGTAATGGCAGCACTTGCTTGTGGTGCAAGACTTGTAACTCGAAAAGCCCGCTAACACCGGTGGTTATTGCCAATTTCTTGGTACCATTTCCTGCTGGTCATTCTGCCCCTGGTAGGTCTCCTTGGTGATATGTTTCTGTATCAACCTTTGCCTACTAGACCTAGCCTGAACTCTTCCAGTCATGACTGAACATTGGACTGAAGCTCTTGCTTTACTGAACCTTGGACTTTCTCCCTGCCTTGCATTGTTGGACCATTGTGGCCCTGTTGGTCGCAAGAGAATGAACTGGGCAGTGATTGAGGCACCATGCTTTAACACTCAATTCTGGTTATAATTGCCTAAAGGCAAAGGTGGAATGATAAAGAAAGCCCCAATGGCATCTAGGAATACTCAGGGGTAGAGGGCACATAGCTAGAACCATAAATGTTGATCAGTTGCCCAAAGGCAGAAGGGACAGATACTGCACTAATGGCCATGGTCACTTTCCTATTGTTCCAATCATTCCAGGATTGTGGTTCAAAACATTCCCCCACATGCCCTGTCCAGATGTTTGGGCAGTGTGGTCTACACTGTCCCACCAAAACTTGGCATGGGCCGTATGGAAAGATTTACATTCCAACCCCAGCAGAACTTGCCACACTGCTATAGTCCCAGTATTACCAAGGCAACCCATCTAAGTGGCAGGGCCCACCTCTAATGGGGTCTTGGTGACTGTGGGCTTATAATTGGGCCCTTTGTAGGGAGGTCCCTGCTAACTGATGACAACAAAAGGAGACCATTTATGTGCACTCAGGTTTCAGCAGCCAAGCAATATGGCAGTCCCCATTCTTGTGAGAATAAGGGGTTGGGTCAAGGTTTTACAGCCATGCAAGTTGTCCCCTCTGATGGTGGCCCTGGTTGCTTCATGCCTGGTTACTACATGACCGTAGTTCTTTCTATTTAAAGGGTAAATATAGTTCATCATGTAACGTATTGTTTGTAAACTGCTGAACTTCAGGAACATTTATATGCTTCATGCTAACTGCCGCCCTCTGTGTTTTTTCTCATTTAGAAAACAAAAAAGGATTTGAGGGCCACAGGAGCCAGAGGTTAAAGGGGAATGAAGTTAATGGAACAATTGGCTTG
This sequence comes from Xenopus petersii, assembly GCA_038501925.1. Taxonomy (NCBI): domain Eukaryota; kingdom Metazoa; phylum Chordata; class Amphibia; order Anura; family Pipidae; genus Xenopus; species Xenopus petersii. The sequence goes on along the minus strand of CM076687.1, from coordinate 76,834,671 downwards.
CATAGGGAACTTTTTTAAATACATTAATGTTTGGAGAAATAAAATGAGTGCAGGAAAGAGACAAAATTCTGCCAAAAAAAAAAAAATCAGTTTTTTAATTCAAACGGTAGATTGCGACATGTCTGCGTTGCCGTTTCTTTTGAAGGAGGAGATTATCAGCCTGGCACACATTATGAGTGTTGTTTATCAGCCGAGAAACAATTCAGCCTTTTCCCTTATTATATATTTATTTTTATTATCTTGAGAGGCACCCTTCCAAAGAGCAGTAAAGCAAATGCATTGGTTATTTACTACCTCTTGTAACCATTGTGTCACAGACATTCAAACGAAATGTTGCCATGAAAAAGAATATTGAAGCGTCACAAACCCAATGGATAAATGCCTCCTTGTACAAAGAGTTAAATTCATACACAGTCTACCACCCAGAGCAAGGACTGATCATACGTTCTGTATAATGAGCACTTCCCCGTTCCTGAGCACGTTCATGCCATTAGGCAGTACAGATAGGGAGGAGTTCATTGTTGAACTGGGTGGTGGACATATGTTGAAATGGGGATGAATGGGGGATTAAACCCATTAAAAAAAGGATTTTTTTTAAATAGTTGGCAGTAAAAATATGAAATTTAAGAAATGGCTTTTTTGAAAGCTGAGCAGGCTGCAAAGTCTACGTTTTTTAATGTAAATGGGTAGACGATTGTAGATGGGGCACCTGCCCCTCACGCATACAAGGTGTGAAACAACATCGTAGATTGCACCTATTTTTTGCGATATGCACCATTCTCTGCATGTAATTAATATCGCCTAATTAGGGAAGTCAGATTTTGATCTGCGACGGCCCTGATGGGAAGGGAGGTGGGATATATCAGAGGACCAGGCTGGTGTAGAAGAGGTAGGCCTATGAATTGGCAGCATCACAAGGGACTCCTGTCTGGGAATACTGAAATCCAGTCTGATCTGGACAGCTCATGTAAAAGCCAGGTTGTCCAGTTCAAAACCAAACATGGAGCAACCCAACCCATAATGTAATTCCAGGCATCTTCCAAATGTACATTTTCAATGATTGTGAATTTGATTGTGTGTCTACACTGCTGGTTCTGTCTATTGAGACAATCACAGTCAGGATCACAGAACAGAATGAGAGTGAACGCAGAGCATTCCTTCTCAGTATATCTATACCCAGAGGTGGGGTTGCAAAACAGCATGGATGGGGCTGTTAATAAAACAGAGTTAACACTAATAAAGACACAGGAATGAGAGCAGGTGGATAATCCAGTGTGCATCAAATAAAATTTTCACTTTCAATAAGATAATAAATTGGAACAATATTTCTCTGAAAGGCTGGTGCTAGCTGGACAGACGGCATTAGTGAAGGGTGTAAAACTCCCTCTTATATCCAGTTTGCCTTTATCTGCGCTAATAGAATGACAGGCTCCCTGCGATGGCTCAGAGACAAGGATAAAACTAGGTTTTCTTACTGTTCGATAAAAAGTGGCACCCTTGGGCTTTTTTTTGTCTAAATAACAAGCTATTTTGTGCCCTGGGAATTCAGATTTCTCCTTCCTTTCATCTATAAGAAAATCTTCTCTTGGTTTACAGGTCCCCTCGTTACCTTTTATTTGCTTGTTTTTATTCTCTTCTGTGTAATTATCAAAGGAATGAGGCCTTGCTGTGTCTGGAATGCTTATATATATATATATATATATATATATATATATATATATATATATATATATCTCAATAGTAGCATCTCTATACAATTTAATATTAAAAAGTCCATAAAAGTAGAGATCTGTGCTCCCCATCCTGTAGCCTGCTGCTACCTGTCATCCCTGGGAGACATATGGACGAACAGCATGATACCACAGTTCAGTTCTGATAGGACGAGAGTACAAAAACATAGCGAGACAATAGGCACTGCTTGAGCCATCCGACTGACGCAAAGGATTTGATGGATTTTGCACCAGGCATTGATTTTGTGCACAGGATTGATTTTGTGACATCTACAAGACAATGATGATCCAATTAAAGTGTCACAAGCTTTAAATTGCTAATAATGTTACATGAAAGGACACACGGTATGGTATATATATATATATATATATATATATATATATATATATATATATATAAGCAAAAAGAAGACTAGCAACACCGAGATCTCTTGTGATATAGTCAAATCTGTATTGTGAAATCACATGCAAGCCGACATGACGTTTCGGTCCACACAGGGACCTTTCAAAACGTCACGTCGGCTTGCATGTGATTTCACAATACAGATTTGACTATATCACAAGAGATCTCGGTGTTGCTGGTCTTCTTTTTGCTTATACTATATATTACCGTGCACCCGAGGGATGTTGCTAAGGCGGAGTGCTGCCCTTACCAAGTAATTATATATATATATATATATATATATATATATATATATATATATATATATATATATATAGACAAATACAAAAGGTGCTCTGCATTTTGTGCATACTGCTACTGAAAAATGCCTTACCCTTTAAACAAAACAGGGATTGTTTGTCCATATATTACAATATATTTAAGCTGGCCAACTACGTCAAAGTCATCCCATATCTGGCCAGTCCTACACTCAATTTTCATCGCAAAAATTCGGTGATGAAAGTTTGCCAGCGTCAAGAAAAATTGTCATTGAGCAGTCATTTCTTGTATAATTAAAGGACCTGAATGTGCAGCGGCGAGAGACTGCAGCTTCCAAGCAACATCGTGCACTTTCAACAGCTGAAAATGTCTCTCATTACATTTTGTCTGCAGCCCAGAAAGCAGATGTCTAGTCGGCTAATCAGCAATTAAATGTGAGAGTTACTTACCTTCTCTTCGGTGGAAAACACAGGAACTTGGCATATAAAAAAAGATGACAGCAAGGTGAAAAAGTGTATCCGCCGGGTTGTCCCTTCACTTCTCCACTTCTCTGCCTGTCAATTTCCCCTTTAGAAAGTTCAGCGAAGCATAAACATGTCATGAGTTCATGTGTCAGAACTAGGCTGCCTGCAAGAGAGAGAGAGGCATCATTATATCATAAGCTAGAATGTTTACTGTATCACCACATTGCTAATGGTGCTCCTCTTACAGGTATAGCCAGTGTTACTCCCAAGTTTACCACAGATAGGAGCCCTTTGTTAAGCTGCAATGCTAGAGAGGTCAACAATTTGTCCAAGCCTCTATTTTAAATACACGTTTATTCATGTTATCAGCTGATAACCAATTGTTAAAGCTCAACGCCCCCCTACAAATCCTTAAAGGGTCATTCCAGCCGATAATTTGGACTTTCAAATAATACATGCTTTTCAGGGCTTCTCTTTTTGCAGAGTGCAATTTTTCAAGCTACTATAATCTTTAAGCCTGTGGGTGGAGTTACAGCATCCAAGATGGCTGCTCCCACACATAAGTGGATAACATGGTTTTTAACATTCCCTACGTTTAACATTCCAGCGAATAAGTCAGACTTTCAAACCGATACACACTTTTCAGGGCTTCTCTTTTTGCAGAGTGCAATTTTCCAAGCAACTATAGCCTTTAAGGCTGTTGGTGGAGTTACAGCATCCTAGTTGACTGCTCCCACACAAAAGTGGATAATATGGTTTTGTCAGGAAGAATATTTTCTGTTACTGAATATCTTTTACTGATCATTTGCAGAAAAGTCAAGTCAATGCAAAGCCTCTTTGTGGAAAGGGTAACTGTTTCCTCTTTAACATACATCTTTTTCTGCCAGATAACAATAATCATTTAAACCTTGTATTTTCTGATGGATTTCAGTGGGTAAAAGTATTTCTTAGAATCAATGCAAATTCATGACAATGCACATTCTGTGACATTTTAAAGCACCAGTATACCATATAGGTTTATACCCATGAATATTTAGCTGCTTTGGCTGGGGGGTTACGTAGCCTTTAGTCAATGCCTTATATGAAGGATTAGACAAGGCAGCCAGTATTGATAACATTGGAAATCAGCAGCAGTCGTGGGATGAATTATTCATGCGTTTCTCTTTAGAAATCAAGGCAATAAAACAAGATGTGACACCCTTGTATTCAGGTTAGTGTTTGCCAATTGCCATGGCATAACAAGGTGCTGAGAATTCAGTATTATTATCTGTGCACCGGGGCTTTATTCCAACTGTTGTTTTCAGAATATAAAAGTAGCTGTTGATATATATCGGAAGGCTAAGCACAAATTCTGAAGGGTCGTTTGTTTAGTGCTGGTGTGTGAGTGGGAGCATACACCAGCTCCATTCAGAGCTAACACTGAGCCCCCAAGCTGCCAATTAGGAAACCAGATGTAAAATCCCAGAAATCAGCTCTATATAAAGTCGATGTCGCTGAAGGGATGGGAAATGATGAACTGTAGATTCTCACTACTGACACCACATTTCTAGTCTAGTTCTGTTAAGCTGCTGTGCCGCCCACGGTTCCACTTAGTAAATAGTAATAATCCCTTCAATTTTTCTTTCTCAGATGAATCTTATCCTTTGCCCACACAGCGGCTGCTGGGAGCTATTTATTTCCCAGATGGGGAGCTACTGGGGCATCTTTGGAGACACAGATCTTCCCTGCTAAAGGGCTGTGGTTGCCTTGGGCTGGTACAGAAGCCTAAAACATAATGTAAAACATTTCTAGCTACTTCTTTGGTTAAGCTTTAGTTCTCCTTTAACCCCTAAGAGTCCAGAAAGGGTTATTATTATAAGTGGTGCCAATGGAATTCGGAGACCTGGAAAAGTTGTGTGCAAGTACCCGGTTACTTACCAATATCCAATCCCTTAAATGAATCCGATAACAGCCTAAGGTTACACTTTTGAAGGGAAAGGATTATTACAGAAGGTTCCATGACTCCGGCTAATCTTCTGACTGCAGACACTACGCTAGGTATTAAAGGGACATTCATTCTTGTTTTTCTGTGCCTCAGACCCCCTATTCCATCAGCTGGGCGGGATACTTAGTGATTGCAATAATAGCAGGCTCCATAAATACAGCGCCGGCCCTAGCAGATGTCATGAATGGGGCTATTAACTGATTAAGACCTTTGCAGCCTCATACTGGATCTTATTATATGCCAGTGCTAGCTATTGTTTTAATAGTGGGGCAAAAGAGGAAAAAGAAATCACAGAAAATCACTAACAAGGTAATTTTTGCTCTTTTTTAATTTTATTGAAATTATCTGAGGCTTAACCAAATAACATGTCCCTGTTCTGTAACTACTCATAGGATAGGACAAAATACCTGAGCAAATGTTTCTATAAACCATAGCTTTAGGAGAGCCAATACGTGATACTTATAATATTGAAAGGAGTTTTTTTTTATTCCCTGCTGTAAATGGCACTTTAAGAACTCACGTGCATACCAGCCAATCACTTTGAGTCTGCATGAAAATTAACTGCCTTTTACTTCTCTGTACACTTGTATTTATACATTTGGGAATGTGCCATATTGATTCCCTTAGACAGTACAGTATGAGGGTATAGCTTATTGTGTGTCCAGAACATTCCTTCTCTGTATATTTGTATTTATACATATGGGAGGAGGGAGGTGCCATATTGATTCCCTTAGACAGTACAGTATGAGGGTATAGCTTATTGTGTGTCCAGAACATTCCTTCTCTGTATATTTGTATTTATACATATGGGAGGAGGGAGGTGCCATATTGATTCCCTTAGACAGTACAGTATGAGGGTATAGCTTATTGTGTGTCCAGAACATTCCTTCTCTGTATATTTGTATTTATACATATGGGAGGAGGGAGGTGCCATATTGATTCCCTTAGACAGTACAGTATGAGGGTATAGCTTATTGTGTGCCCAGAACATTCCTTCTCTGTATATTTGTGTGTAAACATATGGGAGGACGGAGGTGCCATTTCTATTCCCTTAGACAGGATGTTCTATTTGACTGTGTTGTCTTTTAAGGAAATGAATATGGCTTGGCCTCCACTCAGACTGAATATCATATTTCACTAAAATAGATCTAAATGAGTTACCAATATGAACATTTCCCTAGACTGAAAGTTTAATTTTCAACTGCTGAAACAGGGTTAAAAACAAGATGTTTAAGTGTCAGAATTTCATGTTTCTTTCAGATACTAAAATATATCTATTTAATAAGTGTGTAAAATTGAACACAGACGCCAATTCCCTGATTGTGTCTGTCCCTTTCTCTGCACTGCTGCCTCTGACTCCTGATACAACTTCCCAATATCCCTTCATTCCTCATTCTCACTGGGTTTATAGTTCTGTGTAACTGTCATTGTGTCTGTCCCTTTCTCTTCTCTGCACTGCTGCCTCTGACTCCTGAAACAATTTCCCAATATCCATTCATTCCCTTGTGTCCCATACGCCAGCACCATGAGATCTATTTTCTCCTTCCTGCCATGTAGGACAAGTGGATAAAGAGTTAAAATGTTAACCCCACCTATAACTAGGAGTAACTTGCTATGGACACTAGTGATTTTTGTCCTACCTGCTATAGGAAAGTGGTTGCTCTATTAACATTTTTTTTCTTTTCTTCTAGGTTCTGTCCGGGTTCCTAGGGGGCCCGATGACCGCAGAACTGACTACCTTAGGGGTAGGTTCATTTGGGGAGGACTAAGGTCTCCCTTAGGTCGTTTATATTTGATGGAGTGTAAACCCAGGGTTTGCCCTTATCCAAGATGGCCGAGTCTGACAGCTGGAGTTCCTGCAAGCGGTGTTTAATCTCAGATTATCTTGGACTGACGCACCTGTGAATGTCTCGCGTTTTTTTCGTGAGCGAGATCTCGCGCGAGGTAACTTATTTATTCTGATGCATATAAGCGTTCTTTTGTGACTGATGCGAAAATCAGTCTGTGTTGAGGGTACTAGGTACCGATTTCTACCTTGGTTGCAGCCTCCTATGTAGGCTTATAGGTATAGCATCTCACTTTTGGCCTGAGCACGTCATAGTGTTAGCCATGATGCTAACAGCTCTGTTTATTGATTTTCAGAATGTCCACTTCTATTCCTGAGAATCTGCCTGCTAAGAAGAAAAAAGCAAAGCATCTAGTTTGCAGAGCTTGTTAGGAGATGCTTCCAGATAATTATGACAAGAGATTCTGCAACTCTTATATGGAATATTTGGCACAGAAGGACACCAATCAGCCTCCAGCAACGACTGGCTGGATTAAATATTTCATAACGGCCTCTATGAAGGAGAAGCTGGTTGAACTTCAGTCTAATCCTGGACGTCAGGTGTCTGAGACCATCAATTACCAGAGTATATCTGGCAACATTGCATTTGAGAATTCAGGGGAAGATTCTTCATCTTTTTCTGAAGAAGAGACTTTAGCACTTTTTCCTATCGAAGCTACCCGATAATAAGAATTCTAAAACATTTCCTGTACATTCCGTCATGAAAGATTTGATGGTTAGAGAATGGAAGTGTCCGGAAAAAGCACCAATGGTCTCTAAACAGCATAAGCTTTTGTTTCCAATCCAGGAGGAGGAATTGAAGTCTTGGGAGGCTCCACCGAAGGTGTATGTGGCGATAGCTAGGCTATCCAAAAGAACTCTCATACCAGTGGAAGATGGTTCAGGGTTAAAAGACTCTATGGACAGGAAAGCATCCTTAAAATAACCTATTCTACGGCAGTGGCCTCATGTAAACCAGCGTTGGCTGCTTCAGGGGTTGCACGTTCCACCAGACACTGGTTGAGACAGTTGACTGAGGATATCAATAACAAAGATTTATTCGATTCCTTGACCGAAATCAACATGGCCGTGGATTTCTTATGTGATGCTTCAATTGAAGCAGTCAATGGCTTTGTCCACATAGGCCAGGAGGGCGTTGTGGCTGAGGACTTGGACTGCGGATTTTGCATCAAAGAATAGTCTTTGTGCCATGTCTTTCGAACCTGGAAATCTCTTTGGCTCTGAATTAGATAAACTGCTTTAATCCCTGTCTGGATCTAGAGTAAAGAAACTGCCTCAGGAAAATTCTTATAGACGGACCAGAAATTATTTCTTTAGGTCTAGAAGATTGTCTCCTAGGGAAGATTTTACCTTAAGAAGGGAAAGTAAAAAAGGAGATTCCTACGCCTTTCGTTCAATTAAGAGGGCTTCAACCTCCACAGCAGAGAGGGGAGATTCTAAGCCTTTCCAGAGAAAGAAGCAATACTTTTGATGCCAGAATGGGAGAAAACTATTTCCTGCAAGTTGTAAAAGAAGGTTATTGAGTAGAATTTCATTATCTTCATCCAAAGAGATTCTTAGTCACTCCTCTGAATTCTCTATTAAAGCAGGAGGCTCTAGAGCAAGCAATTTTAGACTTTGTCCATTCAAATGGTCTTGAACCAGTTCCAGAAGGAGAACAGTATCTAGGGACATATTCAAAGGTTTTTCTTGTTCTAAAGTCAAATGGGACCTTCAGAAGAATCATAGATTTGTGGTTTGTCAATAGATTTATCAAGAAAAGACCTTTCGTATGGAAACTATAAGGTCCGTCTTAAACATATTAGGCAAAGGCTACTACATAGTTTCTTTGGACCTCAGGAATGCCTACTTGCATGTGCCGATATTCCCAGAACACAGGAGATTCCTGCGTATTGCAGTTTTTCTTAGGGGAAATCTACAGCATTTCCAATTTAAGGTTCTGCCTTTTGGAATTACCACAGTGGTAGCAATATTAAGATAAGAAGGCATAACAATTATTCCGTACCTAGACGACTGGCTTATTTCTGTAGTTTTAGAGTCCCTCCTACAGATACATCTCGACAAGGAAACGGGGTTAAAAACAAGATGTTTAAGTGCCAGCATTTCATGTTTCTTTCAGATACTAAAATATATCTATTTATCTATAAAATTGAACACAGACGCCAATTCCCTGATTGTGTCTGTCCCTTTCTCTGCACTGCTGCCTCTGACTCCTGATACAACTTCCCAATATCCATTCATTCCTGATTCTCACTGGGTTTATAGTTCTGTGTAATGTCACTGCTATTCTTTGGCTGTTTATATTCTCCTGTTAATTACCAGACCTGGAGAAGAACTGATTTCTGCTACATTATTTCAAGAGTCAGAACCAGAGAAGCAGGCCCGGGCTGGCAATCTGTCCATACGGGCAAATGCCCGAGGGGCCGCTGCATAGTTAGTTCAAGTGGGCCGCTCGCACAGGGTCGCATTGGGCCGGTGGACCCAGGCTCTTTTGGGCCCCACCAGCCCAGACCGCTCCTGCACTCCCTCTTGTAACCGAAAAACTTGCAAGCGTGGATGGGCGTCTATGCGCGCGCATGCACGCACAGGAGATGCTCAGTAGTTTGCCACTGGGGGGCCCGGACCCGTTCCTGCAGAAAAAAACTCACAAGCGTGTATGCGCGCGTATGCGCGCACATGCAGGCGTATGCGCGCACATGCAGACTGCAGAGGGAGTACTGGAGATATCGGCGGCACCTAGCGCTGGGCCCTCAGTTGTGCGTATTTTCCATCTATGCGTGTCCCAAGCACGTCCCTGCACTGAAGGTAACCATGTCTCATAGACGCTGCAACCTTCTATTACCAAAAAGTCAGTGTCAGTTTGATTCTGAAGATATGCATTTCACGCCTTGCTTGTTTGTGTTTTCTGCCTCTAAGGAACAATATCATGTTTCTGGAAAATAGTTATTTTATTGCAGGGTTGGCAATTTCCCAGGATGTCGATTCAAGAGTTCCACTAGAGGGTCAGAAATGGCTGCTGTTGTTTTCATGCATAAAAGTGCCTGTTTGTGATCTGCGTCAGGTGAAAGTAGGAAGAGGCAGTTACCCCCAGTCAGCTAAATGAAGCCAGAACTTTCATTAATAGGACCTCATAGGGCCAAACACACCAGTCCTGCACATAGTGGGGCCCCTAAGAGCAGCATATATAGGTTGGAGGACTGGGGATAGTACACAGTGGCATAACTAGATATTACTGCGCCTCACAGCAAATTATTTTTCAGACCCCAAAAATGTTGAGGTTTACTTGTTTTACCAATGTTAATTGAAACTTTATTTGAATTAGGGCCTTCTGGGGCCCCTAAACCTTCTGGCCAACCTGCAGCGTCTGCTTCCTCTATAGTTACGCCCCTGATAGTACATATAGTATAGACAACAGAGCAAAATGGCGAAAGTTAAGAAAGAGTATTGAGAAACCCGCAGCCTGTCAATTATTGTTAAAGTACAATTCCTAGCACTCTCCGGCAGCTGCAACTTAATATTGGCCATTCCTCAGAAGTACAGTAGGACATGGGCCGCCAATGGCAAAAACAGTCCCCTGTCAGGTCCAGCAAGCTGCTAGCATCCAATTTAATAGATGATGATCGTCTGCCATCCTACAATGCAAAGAACTGAGTTAAAAAACCCAGTGGCCCTGGTACTGTTCAGTAGAGTGATGGTAGTGCCATCTCACCTTCTCTCCCAAGTGTTTAATGTGCATTATTTGATTTCCCTGTTTGAAAGTGGCATGGGAGCTTTGGAAATGTATTTATATAACTGAAGGGTGTTTTGCAGCTGTAGCAAAATCATTATGAAAAAGTTAAAGGAGAAGGAAAGTCGTTTCACACTTGGGGGTGCCAAATGTTAGGCACCCCCAAGTGATTGTATTTACTTACCTGAAATCCAGGGCCAGTGCTCCTATCAGCAGAAAACTGCACCAGCCCGGGATTATACCAGTGAGCACCACAGATCGCTTCTCTTCCGGCTTCTTCTTTCTTTCCCGGGGCAGACGCATGTGCAGTAGAATGAAAAAGCCGACTTTTTAGTTAAAGTTCGGCTTTCACTCTAATGCGCATGTGCAGTTGCAAGAAGAAGACAGAAGAGGATCACTCCGTGGTGCTCACTGGAATAACCCCGGGCCGGTGCAGTTTTCTGCTGACAGTAGCACCGGCCCAAGGTTTCAGGTAAGTCAATACATTCAATTGGGGGTGCCTAACATTTGGCATCCCCAAGTGTGAAACAATTTTCCTTCTATAATACTCTGTACATACATATCTGGCTTGCTATTGCTGGAAAATACCCAGCAGTTTGTTATAAGCTGTATGTACTTTGGCTTATCTTTTCTCCAAAGTTACCGGGGCAATGTATAAAAGCCACTGTCAAGAAGCTGATTTAGTTGAAGCCAATGATGAACAAACAATCAAGAATCAGAGCTAAATTTCTGCACTGTGAGGAGTGACCGTATATAGGTATGGGATCCATTGCCAAATAGTTCCTAATTACTGGAAGTCCATCACCCATTGGCCACAGTTTTAATCACTTAATTCAAATTATTTAAAAAGTTTTTTCTCTGTGTATTAATAAAACAGTACCTTGTACTTGATCTAAACTAAGATATCATTAATCCTTATTGGAAGCAAAACAATTCAGTTGGGTTTAAATAGTTTCTTAGTAGACTTGAGGTGTCAAGAGCAAAATGATGGAAAGGTCTATTATCCGGAAAGCCCCAGGTCCTGAGCATTCTGGATAACAGGTCCCAGGCCCGGGCTGGCAATCTGTCCATACGGGCAAATGCCCGAGGGGCCGCTGCATAGTTAGTTCAAGGGGGAGCTGCTCCCAAGATAATTAAGAAGGTGAACACGCTCAAGTACCTAGGCTTACTAATGGCCAAACCTTACTGTCATTGAACTTCCCGAAAAGAAGTCACTGAGGGGTTGTTCTGTGACCATATAAAGACACAAGGCTGCAGGCTGAGTTATACAGGGAACGCTGAGTATCGCTCATGTATTATAAGGCATAATGTACCCCCTACTGTAAATGATAAGGATATTAGAAGTCACTGAGGGCCGGGGTTCTTTGACCACATAAAGGCTCAGGCAGCAGAATCTTTAACATATTTTACATTAATTACACTTAAGTGAGAAAGGCAGCTTTTTTGCAATTGTACCCCAATATATGAGTGGATGAGTACGAGACCATCACATGTTTACATGTGGGCTGCTTTGATTTTTTTGCCCGGGCTGCTTTTTATTCCCAGTCCGGCCCTGCAGAGAAGGGGATAGGCAGTGACATATAAACAGAACTATAAACCCAGTGAGAATGAGGAATGGTAAGTCGCTTAGAATTACAATTTCTTTCATTAGGCAAAAAAAAGTTTCTTTGGTGCAGTTGCCCTTTAATAAAATATGCAAAGCCATTCCCAGACAAGGCTTCATCCATCAATGAGTTCAGTATAAGACGCATCCTTGGCTTTTCACCATAACTAGTGTTCAGTGTATGAATTTACCCTTAGAGGTGACTGAGTGGTTACAAGATAAGAGAATAATGAGCTTCATTTATGGAAGACCTGAAATTAAATGTTTTTATCTGGCAGCTGCTAAACTGCATTACACATTCATTATCTTCTTTCATTTGTGTTGGTGATTTATTATTTGGGGGCCTTATTGTTATTACTAATGAAACATCCCATGAAAATGAGCTTTGTATAAATAAGCCTCTTACTTTCACAGGTTGTTGCCTTTGTCTCAGGTTCACAGATAAGGAGGAGGTCATTATACAGGGGATATCCCTGATAAGGGTAATGTGAAAAAGTGCCTGCCCTTTCCTACAATTGCTCTAAACCACCAAAGGGTTGGAACAACTATAAATTGGATGTACTTTCAGTGTTGTTTTTTAATGTTTAGGTTATTAAAGACAAACTAATTATTTACTGAGAGTAAGTCGTCTCCATTAGGTCAGTACCATCATATGGGTGTGGAAGGACAGGGTCCATCTGTGGTTCCTCATTCTGTATGTGCCCCTCATTTCCCCTCTGTCTTGGCAGGGTCCATCTGTGGTTCCTCATTCTGTAAGTGCCTCCCACCTTCCCCTTTGCCTTGGCAGGGTCAGTCTGTGGTTGCTCATTCAGTATGTACCCCTCACCTTTCCCTCTGTCTGGGCAGGCTCCATCTGTGGTTCCGCATTCGTCATGTGCCCCTCACTTTCCGCTCTGTCTGGGCAGGGTCCATCTGTGGTTCCTAATTCTGAAGTGCCCCTCATTTCCCCTCTGTCTGGTCAGGGTCCATCTGTGGTTCCTCATTCTGTAAGTGCCTCCCACCTTCCCCTTTGCCTTGACAGGGTCAGTCTGTGGTTGCTCATTCAGTATGTACCCCTCACCTTTCCCTCTGTCTGGGCAGGCTCCGTCTGTGGTTCCGCATTCGTCATGTGCCCCTCACTTTCTGCTCTGTCTGGGCAGGGTCCATCTGTGGTTCCTCATTCTGAAGTGCCCCTCATTTCCCCTCTGTCTGGGCAGGGTCCATCTGTGGTTCCTCATTCTGTAAGTGCCTCCCACCTTCTCCTTTGTCTTGGCAGGGTCAATCTGTGGTTGATCATTCAGTATGTACCCCTCACCTTGCCCTCTGTATGGGCATTCCCCATCTATGGTTCCTCATTCTGTATGTACCCCTCAACTTCCCCTCTGTCCCAATTAAAAATATAAACAAAAAGAATGTTCAGCACATGCCCTATTTATTGCACTCATGTTGAATAAGTCTAAGCTTAGCTAAACCCATGAAAAGATGCTGAACTGGAACATCAGGATTCTAATGCGACACCTGGGATACCAAACTGCCAGTGACAGCACAATCTCTATGGATGGATTGTTGCTATGGTAGCAGGAAACTGCCTTCGTGCCCGGTACCAGTGACTGCCCGCTCACAGTGAGTAGATACTGTCTCTTGCTCTGCTTCTCTATGTCAGTTTTCAAGTATTGGGGCAGTTCTATATTGAGTAGAGTGGGCTTCATTCATGCTTGTGTAGGGTTCAGGGTGGCATTTATCTCCCAAAATTAGGGATGCACCGAATCCAGGATTAGGTTTGAGATTCGGCCTTTTTCAGCAGGATTCTGAACCGAACCCGAAAACTAATTTTCATATGCAAATTAGGGGCAGGGAGAGAAATTGCGTAATTTTTTGTCACAAAACAAGGAAGTAAAAAATTTTTCCCTTCCCACTCCTAATTTACATATGCAAATTCGGATTCGGTTCGGTATTCGGCCGAATCTTTCAAGAAGGATTCGGGGGTTCGGCCGAATCCAAAATAGTGGATTCGGTGCATCCCTACCCAAAATGGAAGGGAGGGTCCCAGCTCAGACACCCCCTAACTTGCATGTCATTCAGCTAGGGGCAACACTAAGTGCAAGGCACATTAAAGTCCTTTACTAACTATATGCCTATTGCATTACAGGGTTGCTAGAGTATTACAATGTGGGGGCAGTGCAGCCCCCTACTGCATAAATACAGGACTTTCCTGTCAGTGCCTTGTGCCCAATGGTACTTCCACCTTGTGTTGGATTTGGTCCATTGCCTGCACCAAAAGCCCATGGATTCAAGGTACTTTGTAAATGGGCCCCAAGGGGCCCAAAGTCATTCAATGAGACCATTGAATCTGTATATGAGTCCTGTAATATAGGCACAATCTTCACTTTCGAATGGGTTAAACATCATTTATCAGCCAAATAAATCAGAAAACCACAAACCCTCACTATTGAACACATTTAATATCTGAAAGTTATATTTAACCAGGAAATTAGATTGAATTCACCTTCCAAACACTTTTTTCAGTTCAGTTGTTTTCAGATTGTTTCCCAGAAATAAATATTTTTTTCTATTACTTTCCATTATTAATTTTTTACTGTTTAGGGTAAATCTAAGTTTAAAGTTGAATGTCCCTGTCTCTGACAAAGATAAGAAATGTATCAACTAAATGTATCAATTTAGAACAGTTTATAGGGTCGGCGACCCCCACTCTCAGAGCTAATTCAGAAGGTGAAAAAAGACACTTTACACTTCATTATTAGAAAAAACGGTGACACATATAGACAGTGATTGGAAAAGTCGTTATTTCTGGTGAGCTATCTGTAAACAACTAGTTGTTTGAAGGTTAACAACGCCTTTAAAGGCAAGGTTAACCTTTTGTAAAAAAAATCATTTCCATGATTTATTGTTAAAGAGCAAATGGAGCATGATTTTGCTTTTAAGCTTACTTCAGCCCCCTGGAATGTATTTATTATGCCATGTGTTCTGGTGTATTATTCATGGAATTAGCCCTGTATTTATTTTGCCGTATGTTCTGGGGCCTTATACATGGAATTGGCACCGTATTTATTCTAATGTGGGTTCTGGGATTATACATGGAATTGTCACTGTATTTATCCTGCTGTGTGTTCTGGGGTATTATACATGGAATTTGAACTGTATTTATCCTGTCTTGTGTTCTGGGGTATTGTACATGGAATTGCCACTGTATTTATCCAAATGTGGGTTCTGGGATTATACATGGAATTCTCACTGTATTTATCCTGCTGTGTGTTCTGGGGTATTATACATGGAATTCTCACTGTATTTATCAATGGGGCGCTCCGCCAATGAGGCGAGCTGAGCCGCTCGCCTCAGGCGGCAGTGCCAGAGAGGATTCCAGGGGCGGCAAAAAAACGCTCCTGCACCTTTAAGAGGCAAGTTTCTGGTTTTTAAACTGGAAATTCGGCTGCGCTATTGCGAGAGAGCGCAATTGCGCTCTCCGCAATCGTGTTCCTGCCTCTCCTCCCGACAGGTAAGTCGGGGGGGGGGCGGCATTGCAGGAGCCGCCTCAGGCAGCTCCTTCTACAGAAACGGTGCTGTATTTATCCTGCTGTGTGTTCTGGGGTATTATACATGGAATTGGCACTGAATTTATCCTGTCTTGTGCTCTAGGGTATTATACATGGAATTGGCACTATATTTATCCTGATGTGGGTTCTGGGTATTATAAATGGAATTGGCACTGTATTTATCCTGTCTTGTTATCTGGGGTATTATACATGGAATTGGCACTGTATTTATCCTGCCATGTGTTCTGGGGTATTATACATGGAATTGGCACTGTATTTATCCTGCTATGTGTTCTGGGGTATTATACATGGAACTGGTGCTGTATTTATCCTGCTGTGTGTTATGGGGCATTATAAAAGGAATTGGTACTCGATTTATACCAGTGTGTTTTGGGGCAATATACATGGAATTGGCACTGTTTTTATTCTGCCATGTGTTCCGGTGCAAAACCAGAAAGGTGGCAACTATTTTGTCATGTACTGTACATTGGTACTATAATTATCCTGCAATGGCTTCTGGGAGTCTTGGGATACTATGAAGCAGTGACGTAACTAGAGGGGGTGCGGGCCCTGGCCCAATCGCACCCCCTGCTCCCCCGGTAGTTACGCCACTGCTATGAAGGAATTATTATCTTTCAGGCTAAACTCCATAATTGGGTTTAGAACAATTTCGTAACTATAGAGGAAGGTCTGCTTTTGCTTATAGTTTCAAAGAAAGCCGCCTCTTTAGCGGTCTCCTACCTGCCATTGGTTTAAAACCCAATCTGCTTCTGCATTATAACATGGTATATTGAAGGGTTAATTGCTCTGGATGTTTATTAGCATAAAAATAGCCATTCAGGGAGATATTGGCGATCCATCATATACATACATTACCACCCACTGTCCTCATGTACTGTTCATAGAGACAAGTGGGCCTGGAGTACCGTATAACACAGAGGCTAATTACAGGTGGGCTTGGCAATGTTTCCCTGCAAATTCCCGGAACTCATTTGTTCTGCATTCAGGGCATTGCTCCTTCTCCACTTATGCAAATTATTCTGATGTGTTCGAAGCCGAAAACTAGATGCAATCAAGAGCAGCAATTTAAAGCAAATTAAAAAAAAACACAGATTGTTTGTATAGGGTTGCCACTGCCCTCCGGTAATGTCTAATAGGAGGTGAGGCTACAGAGTATTCCAAATGGGCTATCGATTCATCTACGTGAATTTCATGCAAATTTCAGACTCCTTGTTTACATTAAGAGCCATGTGACCTTGAGGGCAGAATGAAATGTACCTTTAGTTTTCTTTTAAATTGAAAGTGAGCCTGTCATTCCAATAAAGTTCACTAATTATACCAGAAAGCAGAGATTTGCTCCCGGCGGGAGCTCCTATCTTGTCATTTATCTTTCACATCTTTTTTTAAACTCATGCATTAAATTCACCAGTGATGCAACAAAAGGAAAATAAGTTCAGCGAGTTTATCCGGCTACTTTTAGTGAGCAGTGACGCACTCGGGAACAGAACAGTCTGCAAAGGTTTCCCGGGTCAGAAGGGAACAATATGTTCTCTCTCTCTCTTCAAATTATGAAAAGGAATGAAATCTAGAATTATTGCGTTTCCATGTTTTCAGGGACAGACGTTTGTCTAAAACTAACTGTCGATTTGTTTTGGATGCATCTATCCTCTGAGGCAAATTTCAGGGCTGTTCCAGCTGAACTATGCTTAATACAGGGGAATACACATGCTGCCTGCTCTCTGTATCATATGATGCCAAAGTTTTATGGTATCTCCCTGTACAGGATATGAGCAAACTTAGGCGCTGTTCCTGCTAAATTGTGCTTAATACAGGGGAATACCTATCCTGCCATAGTTTTATGGTATCTCTCTGTACAGGATATGAGCAAACTTGGGGAGCTGTTCCTGCTGAATTGTGCTTAATACAGGGGAATACACATGCTGCCAGAGTTTTATGGGATCTCTCTTTACAGGCCATGAGCAAACTTAGGGGTCTGTTCCTGCTGAATTGTGCTTAATGCAGGGGAATATCTATGATATCATAGTTTTATGGTATCTCCCTGTACAGGATATGAGCAAACTTAGGGGCTGTTCCTGCTGAATTGTGCTTAAAACAGGGGAATACCTATGCTGTAATAGTTTTATAAGATCTCTCTGTACAGGCTATGAGCAAACTTGGGGGGCTGTTCCTGCTGAATTGTGCTTAGTACAGGGGAATACCTATGCTGCCATAGTTGTATGGTATCTTTCTGTACAGGCTATGAGCAAACTTAGGGGGCTGTTCCTGCTGAATTGTGCTTAGTACAGGGGAATACCTATGCTGCCATAGTTTTATGATATCTATCTGTACATGCTATGAGCAAAAGTCTGTTCCTGTAGAGTGAATTCCCTTTTACATATTTTATTCCTGCACCTACCCCCCCCCCCTCCCCCAAATAGCTGCACTTCCCAAATTTATAAACAAATTAGAAATGAAATCTTAGAGGTAAAGGTACAACGGTGGTGGTATTTGCATGAGACTGAAATGGTTGCCTTCTCACTATCCATCTGATTGCTGAGCTATTGATTTGGAGCTGCAGATAATTGGCATCGACAGAATAAACTGACTGCTGCTGCTGATAATAATAAATACTGTGGAACTGATAAGAAGGATCTTGCTGATTCCCCATCCGTACAACCACATTCCATGAGCTGCTACTGTCATCTAGTGTTGAGTTGTGTGCAACACACTATGTTTTTGGGCTTCATCTCTCCACAGCCTGTCACAGCTCATGCACAACTGGGCCAGACATTGCGGATAATCAAGCGGCACGGTTCAGCTCCCACAACAAACCCTGGGTAATAGATGGCTGGAAAAACACAGGCAGAGAAAATGTTTTAGGGAACAAAAAGCAGAATAGCAAGAAACTACGGGGACCCGGAGGAACTTGCTGCTTGGTATTTTTACTGGTAAACATGAAACTTGATGTTAGTATCATCAAAGAAAAGATATAATAATAAGCAACTTTGCAATATACATTCATTACAAATTTACTTGTGTATGTATTTCTATTGAAAGCTGTGCTTGTTCCTTTCTATTCCCTGGCTCAGACTGTTGCTACAATGTAAGACAAGGCAGCTGATGAAAGGGCTGGTTCATCTTTAAGTTAACTTTAATATGTTACAGAATGGCACCTGTTGGCAAAATATATTATCTGCAACCAATGGTGCAGGTTAACAGAGCCCACACTCTGGTTGGGGTAACAGTAGTTTTTTTTAAGCCCCCCTCCAGGGCTCGGCCACCAACATCAAGAAGGAGTTTCTGGTTCGAGCAGCCATGTTGGGGCACACATATGCCCAAAATGAGTGAATGTTCCAACCTGCTCATTATGCACTTGCGTGTGATGTCAGAAGCACCTTATGCACATACTTTCTGATTGACATGCCCACTCGCACTAATATCCTAGTCCTAGCGAGGAGCAATCTAAAAGAGAATCAACCTAACTACTGTAAACCCCAACCAGAGTCTAGCCTGCATCTTTGGTTTCAGATAATATATTTTGCAGGTGCCCTTTAAACAAGCTGCTTTCAATAGCAATTGTTTTTAGAATGAACTTTCAAAGCACTGAAAATTTGTAATAAATGTATATTGGAAAATTGCTTAGACTTATGTTTTCTTTTATTAGGCAAATTTTTATTTTGGGTTTGTCTTGCCCTTTAACTCCCTTCCATAGGTATATACTGAAATTACACAACAGCCATGAACCCCCCCCCCCCCCCCAACTCCCGGCTTCTGTTTCTCTGAACAAACGCAGGGTCTGATGTCTCCACAGTTTTGCTCCTGTGAGCTGCCCATTTGGTATGACCCCCTCCTACAAAAGTTTATCCTGAAGGGCAAGGCCAGGCCCCCCTACACCTTATTGCTTTTCAAGGCCTTTCCCTTCAGGCATTCAGGGCCAGATTTGCCCTGAATGCGCCCGGAGGCCATCGTCCCTCCCTCTCAAAGGATAGCGAGCATGCACAACCTGTCTTCTTGCCGGAGCACTGGCACCAAAAGGCTATTGCTCCAGAATCAAACAAATTACTTGTGCGGCTGGGCGGCCGCCCCTTAATTGCTGCCACCCTAATTGATGCGGCCTCGCTGCAAATCCGGGCCTGCAGGCATTGACAATTCGTGGTTCCCACACTGAAGCCTCTCAAAAAGCTCCAAATATCGTACTTGTTTTATCAGACCCTGTGGAGGGGGATTCAAAGGATCTTATAATGATAAATCTTCTCCTACAATGTCAGGGTTCTGAGCTCCCTCCTCCTTTTTGGTATGTGGAGGATAAGAACATGGAACAGTGAAACAGCACCCCACCCAACTCATATATAATCACAGCTCTCCAGAATCAATTTTTATTACTTTGTAATAACCACACTCTTCAGGCCTAAACATGCGCAATCTAGGTTCATTTCTGGTCTCCCAAATGTTGCCACACCCCTAATGCATCCTAAATTGTGCGCGCTCCCATGACTGTCTCTGCATGCGTGGAAGGAGCTGCGCAGGAGAGAAACAAGGCGATGGGAAAAAAGAAGACGGAGACCATGAGGTTTATTAAAGCCCCCTAAAATCCTGCCACTAGTCATGGGCGAATTTATACGCCAGGCGCAAATTCAACTGCGTCAAAAAAATTGATGCCGGTGTCCGTTTTCAAAAACGGATGCCGTCGTCAAAAACATTTTGTGAATTTTTCGCCATTACGTGAATTTCACTGGAGATTCGCAAATTTTTCGGTGAAGTCAAATGCCCCAAATTCGCCCATCACTACCTGCCACCCTAGGTCCGGGTGGCCTCACCCCTGTCTCCGAGGACTGGTGAGGAGGAAACCACACCCACTTCTTTTTCTTTCTTCTTTCATATATTCAATGTGGGAGTGGTTTGTGGGCTGGTTGGTGGGGGAGGAGCAGAGAGGGCATTGGCCCTAGGTTCCGCACACGCGACGCTTCGTTTTCCGAAGTCGCCTCACTAGGAAACTTCGGAAAATGAATTGACGTGTGTGAATTGCCGCAGACAATTTTCATTTTGCCCGGCGGAGGGCAGGAGGAAGGTTGTTTGGGGCGATTGTTGCCCCGAAGAAGAGGAAATTAATCTCCCTGAATTTGCTGGCGTGGCCTGACCCTTATTTGACAGCTCTGTGGGAAGCTTCATTGCTCTGTGTACTGTATGTCATAATAGTTCACAGGGGAATCTGGGAGCTGCAGTTCAGTCTCCTTTCTTTATTGTCCACTGCTATAATCCCCAGTTCTGTGTCACAGGGAGCCCCAGCTCATGCCCTTTATTTGGCTGCAATGCTGAGCTTCGAGTTTCTGGCATTTTAGTGCCACCTAGTGGTGTGTTTAGCTAATGCAGTGCAAAGACTTTCACATCTCAAGCAAAGGATGTTTATGCGGTGCCCTCAGGCCCGGATTTGTGGCGAGGCCACAAAGGCCTGGGCCGGGCCAAGGGGGGCAGAATAATAAGGGGCGGCATGCTGCTCAGCTGCTTAACGGGGAGCACAGCTCCTCAGCGCTCATGTGCACTCGTACCGGAGGGGGGTATACAGGCGGGCGCCAGCACCGCACATCCTTTGGGGTGCCCACCCACTAAATCCGGCCCTGGGTCCCTGGCCTCTCTGCTATGGCTTTTTATTTTAATTTTTTTAGAGAGGGATATTCTGAGACAATTTGCAATTGGGTTACTTTTTTTGTTTTATTTGTGGTTTCTGAGGTATTTAGCTTTTTATTTAGCAGCTCTCCAGTTTGTGATTCCAGCCATCTGGTTGCTAGGGTCTGAACTCCCATAGCAACCATTTATTATTACAGAGGAAAAGAAAATTATTTTTTTTGTGAATTGTGATAAAATGGAGTCTCTGGGAGACAGCCACGTAGTAGTAAAACAATATGATGATACAGGCATGAGATCTATTATCCAGCGATGCATTATCCAACAACTTATGAAATAAACTGTACTGCAGTGCCATTGCACACACACACATATCTTCATTTTTGACTGATCTGATTTTTTCTTTGCACAGATATGGGATCTGATATCCGGAAACCTATTATCCGGAAAATCTGTCTCCCATAGACTCCCTTTTATCCAAATAATCCAAATTTTAAAAAATGATTTCCTTTTTCAGTGTAATAATAAAACAGTAGCTTGAACTTGATCCCAACTAAGAATAATAACTATTTCTCATTGAAAGCAGAACCAGCCTATTGGGTTTATTTAATGTTTACATGGTTTTCTATTATGAAGATCCAAATCACTGAAAGGTCCATTATCCAGAAAGCCCCAGGTCCCAAGCATTCTGGATAACAGGTCCCATACCTGTGCTAATAAAACAGAACCTTAATGGATCCACATTGGTGGCAATACCATCCTCATGTGTATGTACAATATTGAAATAGCATCTAATAAGGAATGGTGATCCAAATTACAGGAGATATCTTTATTTGGAAAGCCCCAGGTCCCAAGTTCAATGTATTAATATCTGATAATGTAAAGATTAGTGTTCTTCAGATAATAGGTAGACACTGGAATGGTCTTTAAATGTGAGCTTCTTTTTAGGACGAATAAAACACAAATTGGGTACATTTCTACTTGCAGTGCTGTGTTTTTTTAGCATGTCTCCAGATTTGAACCCTGGACTGTGTGCAAATCTATTGGTGTTTTACCCCCTTGATCCATTAGAGGCTTTTGGAGTTCAGTGTTGGAAATAATGCAAAATAAACTTTCTCCCCTGCCCCTTTCTTAGAATCTCTACCTTCAACCTCACTGAGAGTAGGTGCCATTAATATAACCATCAAGCGCCTATATAAGCTTTCTTCTTGCCCCAACTAGAACTCGGTCATTTAGGCCACTAGCTGTGATCCAGCCCAGGGTTGGATTGGGCCCGTGGGACACCTGTAAAAAGCCGCTAGCTTTCAGTTGCAGCATTCGACCTCTCTCCCTGGCCGTCTGCGTGCCTGCAAAAAAAAGGTAGGGGTGGGGGTGCCAGAGGGGGTTGTGGCTAGGGCAGGGCGGACTTTGTGGCTGGGATGTGGGGGCCCCCAAGGCAGCCCCAGTTGAAGCTGATCCAGCCAGTAGGTCATTTCCAGAAACATCTGCATTTGCCCCTGCCTAGTTCCTGTGGATTTTATGGTTCCACAAATAATTCTGGCCTATATATTAGACTCTGCCTTTGTTACATTGACCTCCAACTTGTATATTGGGCTCTGCCTGTTGACTGTTCTGATATTTGTTCTGTTTGTTCAGCTCAACTCCAGTTCCATTCATTCAATATGAACAGGTTTTACTACAGCACACGCCGCCCGGCATGGGTGTCCGCAGAAAATTTTCCAGGGTGGGGCAAGGAGGCATCTGTGGGCGGGCCTGTGAGATAGGTGGGTGTGTCACTGCCATCAGGGGGTGGAGCTATGCCACGGCGATCAGTCGATCGCCGGGTCAATCAAGGGAATCCTGCACAGTTTTCCTAATTTGAAAAACCATCCAGGAAGTTTTGACCCGGGCAACCCTTCAAAATACCGGTTGTCTGACAAGTGGCAACCCTAGTTCACACAAAGATGGCAAAGTGGCAAGTTCATGCATAAATACCCCCAGAACTCACAAACAGATGGTACAGGGGCACGTACATGTATAAATACCCCCGGAACTCACAAACAGATGGCACAGGGGCAAGTACATGTATAAATACCCCCAGAACTCACAAACAGATGGTACAGGGGCACGTACATGCATAAATACCCCCAGAACTCCCAAACAGATGGCACAGGGGCAAGTACATGTATAAATACCCCCAGAACTCACAAACAGATGGTACAGGGGCACGTACATGTATAAATACCCCCAGAACTCACAAACAGATGGCACAGGGGCAAGTACATGTATAAATACCCCCAGAACTCACAAACAGATGGTACAGGGGCACGTACATGCATAAATACCCCCAGAACTCCCAAACAGATGGCACAGGGGCAAGTACATGTATAAATACCCCCAGAACTCACAAACAGATGGCACAGGGGCAAGTACATGTATAAATACCCCCAGAACTCACAAACAGATGGTACAGGGGCACGTACATGCATAAATACCCCCAGAACTCACAAACAGATGGTACAGGGGCACGTACATGCATAAATACCCCCAGAACTCCCAAACAGATGGCACAGGGGCAAGTACATGTATAAATACCCCCAGAACTCACAAACAGATGGTACAGGGGCACGTACATGTATAAATACCCCCAGAACTCACAAACAGATGGCACAGGGGCAAGTACATGCATAAATACCCCTAGAACTCACAAACAGATGGTACAGTGGCAAGTACATGTATAAATACCCCCAGAACTCACAAACAGATGGCACAGGGGCAAGTACATGTATAAATACCCCCAGAACTCACAAACAGATGGTACAGGGGCAAGTACATGTATAAATACCCCCAGAACTCACAAACAGATGGTACAGGGGCAAGTACATGTATAAATACCCCCAGAACTCACAAACAGATGGTACAGGGGCAAGTACATGTATAAATACCCCCAGAACTCACAAACAGATGGTACAGGGGCAAGTACATGCATAAATACCCCCAGAACTCACAAACAGATGGTACAGGGGCAAGTACATGCATAAATACCCCCAGAACTCACAAACAGATGGCACAGGGGCAAGTACATACATAAATACCAGCAGAACACACAAACAGATGGCACAGGGGCAAGTACATGTATAAATACCCCCAGAACTCACAAACAGATGGTACAGGGGCAAGTACATGTATAAATACCCCCAGAACTCACAAACAGATGGTACAGGGGCAAGTACATGCATAAACACCCCCAGAACTCACAAACAGATGGTACAGGGGCAAGTACATACATAAATACCAGCAGAACACACAAACAGATGGCACAGGGGCAAGTAATTGTATAAATACCCCCAGAACTCACAAGTACAAGGCTGCAGACTGCAATAGATATAGCTTTCCTTCCTTCGTTTTCTCCCACGCTGCAATCTGTGCTACTGGCCAATCAGATGCTCCCTGGCTACTCTCTCTCTCTGTCACAGCTGAAGTAATACGATCCAGCAGCACCGTGACAAGGGAGGGGGGAGCGAGCACCTAGGGAAGGAGCTAAAAGAAAACTCTGCTGGACAGAAGAAAAATCTTCGAGGGATCGCAACAGAAACCACAGTAAGCTAGGGCCAATGTGCACAGTCCCAGGGGGGGCACTGCCCCCTCTTGCCCCACTCTGTGGACGCCCATGCCGCCCGGACTGGCAATCTGTGGGTTCTGGCAAATGCCAGAGGGGCTGCAATAAGGTCTCATAGAAAGTCAGTATTTAGTATACTGGTGGGGGCTGTTTGGGCCTCTATGTGGGCTGATTGGGCCTTTGTGTACCTGAAATGCCAGGGCCTATTTTAATTCTCAGTCTGGACCTGCTCGCGGCCCATATGGGACCAGACACACTGACATCTTCAGCATTGTGTGTTGGTTAGTGGCTATTGGTGGGTTCCAGTTCTGGGATACTTTCAGTGATCCTTCATTGTTTTACTTGTAGACAGTTCTGTGTTGACATATGACTTATTTTTTGCCTGCACGCAAACGTGATTGGTTTCGATATGTTCTTTATGGCGCTATGGGACAGACAAATGGCAAATGGTTGGGGGGGACATATGGCGTAACAAATAAGCTGCTTAGTTCATGGTTTGCCCTCCTGACAGGCGTGGGAAGAAGAGAGTAAAAACAAATGACATTGTTATTTTCCTTTATATCAATGTGACTGTTGTTAAATATTTTACTGGCTGAAAGAAGTGACATTTAATAGCGCCGGCTTAGAGGAGGCAAGTCCAGCAGGAAATAATAGGGAGATGAATAAGGATTAGATCCAAACTGTAGGATCCTCTAGGCACATACCCCTCAGTCGTATTATTGGTAAACAATAACAGCAATAAAATTATATATTTGATATATGATTTGTATCCAGGAGAGAAAGTAGGGAAGGGAAATAAGACACAGAAAGCAATGAGGCAAAGGACAGAGCAGAGGCCGAGCATAGGGAATATTTAGTACAGAAAGGGTGGGAAGTGAAGTGGAAGGATTAGGAAAGGGAGGCCAAATCAAAGTGTTGCTTTTTACATTATTATTTATTAACTCCTAGATCCATGGTACCCATAATAACAGAGTATCGAGGCAGCTCATAAGAAAGTAATCATTTTCTTTGCTTTCCTCCAGGATCCGGCAGTTTTTATTGCCCTCACATTATTATTTTGGGCTGGTACGGCACAATAATTCAGCTTTTCTACTTTCTCTTGCCCATTTCGGGCATAAAGGCATGTTTTGTACTGTTTCAGCTGCAGTGTGGTGTGATAAACCCTTTCCTAAAATGAATTATTTCTCCAACACGTCGGGAGAAGATAAAAAGCTCTTCCTTCAAGCAAGGAGAGAACATGATATCAGAAGGTTACCCTCTTGCTATTGTGTTATCCAGGCTTGAGCTTTGCTATTAGAAAAGAAGAGGGGAACCAGAGGCACCATTCAGCTCAGATCTGCGGAACAAGTCAGGGGATTTCAACGTTTATTTGCTCAGGAGGAGAGGAGAAAAACGGGGAAAAACCAGAGACTTAATCAATTAATTGTTACTCCCGCTGCACCTGAAAAGAAGTGATATTCTCCTAGAGGAGGCTTTGTGCGCTTAAAGGGGTGTTTCCCATTACATTTAGGGGCAGATTTATCAAGGGTCGAATTGAAAAAATCAAATTTTTAAATTCGAATTTCGAGGTTATTTTAGTGTACTTTCGACTAGGGAATAGTCCAAATCCTAATCTAATTTTTAGATTTATCATGTACTGTCTCTTTAGACTTCGACTATTCGCCATTTAAAATCTGCCGAATTGCTGTTTTTGCCTATGGGGGACCTCCTAGAACCAATTTTGACTTTAAAAAATCAAAGTTCTTGCAAGGGTCCAGATTCCCCTAGAAACCATGCACTGATTTGAATAAGAGACTCAAATATGAATAGGAGACTAGTAGAGGCCTGAATAGGAGTAATAAGAAGTAGCAATAACAATGTGGCATCTTTCGTGGAACAGTCCCAATTTTGACAGCTCAACCTGTTACTAAGGGGCATATTTAGCAAAGGTCATAGTTAAAAAAACTTCGAACTTCGAATTCAAAAAGACCAACTGAATGGAGGTCGAAGTTCTTTTGGGGTCGAAGTGAGCCGAATTCGGCCTTCTTCGAATCTTACGATCGTACTTCAAATCGTACAATTGTACTTCGATCGTACTTCGATTCAAAGTTTTTTTTAACTTCGATCTCCCAAACTCCCCCAATTACCTCCATACAGGTTCTAGGAGGTCCCCCATAGGCTAAAAGAGCACTTCGCCAGCTTTTAGGTGGTGAATGGTCGAAGTCAAAGTTTTAAAGAGACAGTACTTCAAATAAATGTTTTGAAATTCGAATCGAAGTTGGACTATTACCTAGTCTAAGTACACAAAAAATAGCTCGAAATTCAAAGTTTTTCAATTCGAAACTTCACCTCGACCTTTGATAAATCTGCCCCTAAATGTCCTGACTTTCTCTTTGATCTCCTGCACTGAACAACCAGAAAAAGATACAAAGTTTCTGAAACTTAATTGGCTCTTGGCAGAGAGCCCAGAATATGTGGTATGAGCAATTAAATACATTTGTAACAATTTAAGATGAGCAGGTCTCTTGGGGAAACTGTGACTTGCAGCTTAAATGGCAATTCACCTTCATTAGCAAAACTGAAATAACACAAAAACCACGGAAATGCATTCAAATTTTTATAAACTGCCAAGTTTTCTAAAATGAACATGTTAATTAGGGGGTGCGGCCACAAAATAGGCATGGTCAAAAATATTTTAGCAAAAAATCTTTTTGTCCCTCTTTCTATTTACAAAATGTCGGGAGGTATGTAAATGTAGCCTTACAGAGTATTTGTTTTTTTTAGATGGGATCAGTGACCTCCATTTGAAAGCTGGAAAGAGTCAGAAGAAAAAGGCATATAATTAAAAACGGTAAAAGAGAAAAAATGAAGGGCAATTGCAAAGTTGCTTAGAATTAGCCCTTGGGGGGGGTCTATAAGCATTTTATTCTGCACAAAATACATAGGAGCGTTTCTGGATAGGGACACTGTTGTGAGCATAGGAAGTCCCATTCTAATGCCAAAGCAAAAACACTTGGGGGCATGTTTACTAACATTGGAGATAAATATCTGGAGAGATTTCTGGAGATGTTGCCCATAGCAACCAATCAGATCTTTGCTTTTGTTTTCTAACTTGGCTGTGGCTGTTTAAATCTAATTGCTGATTGGTTGCCATGGGCAACATCTCCAGAAATCTCTCCAGATATTTATCTCCAATGTTAGTAAACATGCCCCTTGCTGTTTTAATAAAGTTAAAATGAATAAAATGAAAAATCATTTTTATTGGAAAGTGTCCACAAACGACCTTTTCTCCTCCTCCCACAATTGTTCTTTTGTACGTAGTATGTGTCCTGTTATCCAGAATGCTAGGGACCTGGGGGTTTCTGGATAATGGATCTTTCCGTAATTTGGATCTTCATACCTTCAGTCTACTAGAAAATCATGTCAACATTAAATAAATCCAATAGGCTGGTTTTGCGTCCAATAAGGATTAATTATATCTTAGTTGGGCTCAAGTACAAGCTACTGTTTTATTATAAAAAGAGAAAAAGGAAATCATTTTAAAATATTCGGATTATTTAATTATGGATTTCCGGATAACCTGTACAATTAATCTTCAGATACAGAGGTGGTTGGGGGGGGGTGTTGGATTTCTGCATTAAACCATTTTTTTTGTTTTTTGTTTTACACTTCAGGCAATCAATGACCGGGAAGTATATTTCTTTCTTGGAATCAATAAACTATTTTGCTTTTCCTTTGGCTGTAAATCTTCTCTTCGGTATCGTGAGTCATTATATCAAGGTCTAAAGAAGAAAAGGGGGTGCTGGGAGATTTTCTTTTCAAGTTCTTTTTCAGAACATTTGGAAGTGGAATAGTTGAGATCAGTGGCAGCAGTCCTGTCCTGCTTTATGGCTGAGATTCTTTCTATCTGTATAACAGAGCATTCTGTCCCAGTGGCTGCACAGATCCTATCTGATCCCAATTGTAAGCAGCAGTCCTGCCCTGCTTTATGGCCAAGATTCTATCTACTCGTTTTATGTTATGTATTTTCTAGCCAATAGTCCACTGTTCCTGCAATAATCACATTTGTTCCATAACAAAATTAATATTCACAGAACCTTACTGGAAATTTAGAGGGGGGATTTTCTGTACCAAATTCAGTGAATAGGTCTCACACTGCTCCCTTTCACTGTCTGAAGACAGGAGCTTTAATTTCGGATTTATTTCCAGGCTGGGGAGCCCATTTTGCTGAAGTCATTGTGTTTGCATTTGCTGCCCTGCATAAATGAAACAAATATCACATGCTCATTTGTAGTGGCTCCGACATACACATCCATTGCATTGGTTTCATTACTCTTAGCTGGAACATTAACAAACTCTGTCTGCTATGATTTCACACCAGGTAATCCCTTTTTTCCCCTCAAGGGTCTGTATTGCCTTTTATTTTTAAAATAAAACAAGACTTTCTGTACAGTCCTTCCATTAGTGCATGAGCTCAGCAGAGTGTTATATCATTAAAGCATCAGTTTATACAGGGAAATAATACAAACGCTCTAAATATTGTTTTACTTATAGTTTCTACCCTCTTGTCCTTGCCTATTACTTTAAAGGGGCTGTTCACATTCCAAACACTTTTTTTTAGATTGTTCACCCGTAATAAAGACTTTTTTCAGTCACTTTTCAGTCACAGTTTTTGTCTGTTTTGTAAAATTAAAGTTCCTACCTCTGGTGTTTCAGTCTGGCAGCTCCGTGATCCAGTTGCTGAATCTGAAATGGTACAATTTGCTACATTTAGTTGATACATTTCTCATCAGCATCTATTGTATCAATATTCATATCAATTATATAATTATATCAATTATAACGGCTGCCTTTAATGAAAATCAGGGATTCTGTTCAGCAGAGTTGACGACTCCCCTTCTCCCCTCAAAGACACAAGAAGGTGAAAAATAAATCTTTGAACTTCAATATTAGAAAAGCAGTCACAAATAGGAAATAGAATATAATTGAACTGAATTGTACTTTGTGGTTAATTATCTGAAACAACTGAACTCGAAAAAAATGTTTGATGAACAGTCTCTTTAAGATTCTGCAAGGAAACCCTAGATAACCCTCACTCTAAAACTGAAGGATTCAGCCAGAAGGCCATTAAGGGGGAGATATGGGGAGAATTCAGCTAGATTCTTCGAAAAGCCCAACTATACGGTCACTTTGGGTGAGATTTGGGGATAATGACTAATTGCTCTCCTAGATACTCAAACAAAACCCAATTAGCAGGTCCCTTTGGGTAAGACAGGGATAATGTCTATCTGCTCTCCTTGATACTCTGAAAAACCCAACTACAGAGTCACTTTGAATAAAATTTGGGGATAATTCCTAATTGTTCTGCTAGCTAGGTATTCTGAAAAAGCCCAACTAGAGGGTCACTTTGGGTAAGATGAGGATAATGCCCTATTACTCTGCTAGATACTCCAAAAAGCCCAGCTAGATGGTCACATGGGGTGAGATTCAGGGATAATGCCTAATTGCTCTGCTAGATACTCCGAAAAGCACAGCTAGAGGGTCACTTGGGGTGAGATTCAGGTATTATTCCTAATTGCTCTACTACATTGGTGTGACAGGTCCCACCTCAAATTTTTTTTTCTGGGCACGCCATCCCCTGCACAAAATGGGGTGCTCACCCATAGGTGACCCTAAATTTCAGTGCAACATAGATCACCTTTGATTGCCCCCCAGGACCTCTTCAACTGCTTTCTTTCTAGTTATGCCACTGCTCTCCTAGATACTCTGAAAGACCTAACTAGAAGGTCAGTTAGGGTGAGATTTGGGGTAAACACTTTTTTCTGAACACACTTGCTTTAGTCATTAAACTGGAAGCAGCTAAGATTCAAAATTAAATTAAAGATTTCATTAAAAACAAGCAACGGATAAACAAAAAAAGTATTCTCAGGTGTTGTTTTGTAAAATATTTTGATTTACAGCTGAAGTAGCCTGATACCCAGCTGAGACTTCTTGTTTGCTTGTGTCTAGGAGCAGAGGGAGACGGGGAGGGGTAAATGATGTTTTTTACGATATTGGAACAAGCAAGTTTATGTAGTGAATGCTGAGGAAGAGTCATTTCCCCAGATAGAGAGAGAGCTTGTGTAATGTTGCCCCTATGAGGTGAGGCTTTGTCTCATTGTGGTGTCTTCCATCTGTTGTGGTGATGGCAGGATTGAAGATGAGTCCTCTTTGTTCAGACAGTTGGTTTATGAGTACACACATATCAACATTCTGCCAATACCTCCTTTTCTGTCTGCCAGTGACATCCTTGGGACAGGCATGTAAGAGGGGTTTCAAGCAACTTTTATTATAGGTAAGTTCAGTTCATTCTAATTTTTATTTTTGGTAACTTAAGGGACAGAACACTTCCATGGCATGGAGGTTCTAGCAGATGCTGGTCCAGGGGTGTCAAGGGGAGGGGATTGCCCTGAATTATTGAATCAGTGATTTTTAGCCCGTGTCCCGTTTTGCCCCATATCATATCCATCTTCCCCAACCTTGCCCTGTCCTGCCTCTGAATGGGGTAAAAATACAAACCATGCACCAAAAAGTCTGTTAAAGGCATTAGAGCGGTTTCCTAGGGACTCTTTGGCTGATGCACTTGGTGGTGCCAAGGTGTGTGCCAATTCCAACATCACTCTGGAATTGCTAGACTAGTTTGTTTAAGTTCAGATCAGCATTACACTGCAAGTCCTATATTATCCTCACCAACAGGCAGACAATTAGTCACACTGTGTTATTCTTATACCACAAAGGGGACTAATAAGGAGCTGTGAAGACACCTACGGCACAGGAATGCTTCGTCAAAAAGTAGGTAAATGCATCGGTAGACCCAGTTTTGGATTGTTTGGAAAAGTCCTGCCCATCCTGAAGGCCCCATATGATTAGCTCCTGTCTCAGCAACTAAACACTTATTGTGCCATGTTCTGTTTGGTGCCCCAGGTTCCACATTAATGCTCCTGAGAAGATCCTTTGGAGATATTTACAAGAAGAATGTTGTGACTGCTTGTAATTTGCATTCCTTTCCATTTAAGAGTACATTTTGCATAATTTAGTTGAGGTTTTCTTTTTGCATATAATCCCTGATAGGTGTTCAACAGTTCAGGGCTACCCTCAGATATTATGGGGCCCATACATGGTCACACCCCTGTCTTGCCCCAGTATGCCCAAAAACACTCATGATCCACTCTGTGCATTTATCAGCAAGCCCTGTCCCTTTTGTTGAAGCCTGATCCCCTGAGAACACTTCCAATGACGTCCTGGATTCCTCAGAGTTTTATTTTAATGTGCAATTTTGACAGTTTCCTAATCAAGTCGTTCTCTTTATGCAGCATCAGATGTGGGAAAACAGCAATGATGATTACGGACGGTTCTGAAAAGTACAAGTAAGGCTAATGATTAGGCCCAGATTTTGCTCTGTGTATGCTATCGAAGGTCATTGAAGGACCAAAGATGTTTTTGGATGCAGAAAAATATAATGATAATGAAGGTAAAAAGGACAAGGCTTTATCTAAATCTTAAAAAGGACCGTTTTTATCTAATAATTTTATTTTTGGACTGTTAGGACAGTCCGGACATCCTTCATTCATGAATAATAGAATGTTCACTGTACATATGAGGCTTGACCTCTATGAAATACAGACTTCACAACAAATAGTCTTGATTCAAAAGGCCCAAATGAACCATCTAATTAATGCATGTCAGAAGATGATGTAGAGAAGTACTGTAGCAACATGTTATACATGGGCAGGGCTGCCATCAGAAATCACAGGGCCCCAGTACAACAAAATTTTCTGTGCCCCCTGTTCCCCACCCACCCCAGCCACCCCAGCCCCCAAGCCCCACCCCAGATCCTGCCCACATCACAATAAAAAGGCCACAAAGACAGTGCTAAAAGCAGTACCCCCACACACACACACACACAAGTTATAAAAAGCCAGTGGTATTCAGGACCCCATTATAAGTTAAAAAAAAACATTGGAGGCCAAGGTCTCACATTAAAGTTTTTAAAAAAAACACTGGTGGTCAGGACACCCACACAAGTTAAAAAAATAATTGGTTATCAGGGCCCCCCTTAAAGTTAAAATCAAATTGGTGCCAGCCCCCCCCATAAAAACAAAACATTGGTGCCAGGGGCCCCATAGAATATTTATAAAAAACATTGGTGGCCAGGGGCCTTTATAGTATCAAAATATTACATGTGGATAGGGGTTTAAATAAAAAAAAAATTGGTGTTCAGTGGAACTTACCTTAGGCTTCTTTCATGGCTTTGGGTCTTTTCGTGGCTTCATGGCTTCAACTCCGCTCGCGGCTTCTGATCTTCGGCTCGTTGGGCTGTCAAGGGGGGCCCAGCTAATTTGAAAAGTGCAGGCCCAGTACAAATGTACACCCTGTGCCCCGCTGATGGCGGCCCTATACTTGGGCCTTTGGGTAGAGCATTAAGTCACTTTAGAAATTCTGTGGAAATACTGCTCTGAAAGGCTGAATATACACAGAGTCGGAATCCATTGTATAGCTTGAAAACAAATGGCAACCACAGGAAGCCCATTGTATCCTTACACTGAAATGTTAAATTATAGCTTTCTAGACAAATATTCAACATTACAGAGTGGATCTGTTTGTTCCCTTGTGTGTATGAGGGACAGCAGCTATATTATTATTCATTTCCCTGCCAAGCCGTGATATTTGCATTGCTGACAGCAGCATTTCCCTTTGTTTGTCCTGGTAAAAAAGCAAAAATGTTAGACTGGAAAGTCAAATGGTCGGCAAGCAAATAAACATATAATAACCATAAGACGCCTTATTTCCAGCACAAACCATGTTCTTTTATTTTTTTTTAATTTTTTTTATAAAAGCCTTAATTGTTTCCAGAATTCCATGCTTTATTGATAATTACACACATTTTCTCCCATATTCACTTTACAAGGGATAGTTGCTATTTTTGTTCTTTGAATTGTTTAAGGGGCATATTTATCAAAGGTCGAGTAATAGAGTTTTTTTTACCTCGTATGAATACGATTGACCTCAAAACATGAATGGTATCTTATTTAAGAAAAAACTCGAACGTCTACAATTATTATATAAAAGATCTTATGTTACGACCCAAAAAGTCAAATCGAATTTGAATCGAATTAGAATACAATTTGAATTGAGTTTTGCTCCAAAAAAACCTTGAATGTCAGGAAGGCTATTAACTTCTTCAAATAGGTCAGCGGACCTCTACCATTGACTTCTACATGCAGGTTTTAGGTGGTGACTCGAATTCGAGTTAAGGTGGCCATACACGGAGAGATCCGCTCATTTGGCAATGTCGCTAAACGTGCTGATCTCTCCCCGATATGCCCACCTTGAGGTGGGCAATATCGGGCTGATCCGATTGTGGGCCCTAGGGCCCAACGATCGGATCCTATGAATAGTAATGGGCGGTCGGATCGAGGGACCGCATCAATGAATAGATGGGACCGCGATCCTGACGGGATTTTTCCTCCCATCGGATCGAGATCTGGCTAACTTTCGGCCAGATCACGATCGGGGAAGCCTGTCGGGGGGCCCCATACACGGGCCAATAAGCTGCCAACACGGTCTGTCGGTAGCTTTTATTGGCCCGGTTATGGCCACCTTTACTTCCAGGGTAGGGGAATGATAAATCTCAGGTTTTAATTAGAATTTCAGATTCAAATTTTAATTTGAGTAGGTGGTTTTAAACTCGAAATTATGAGTTTTGCCCAAAAAACAACTCAAAAATTCGAATTCAAATTTACCTGCCCCTTTTAAACATGTCTTATTTCAGATTTCCAAAACAAAATAAAAGAACACCAACTTCATGTTCTATTGTACAGTGAGTTTGCACTGAGTGAATCTGTTAAAAAAATTATATTGCCTCCTAATTCTTATCCTTTCATAAACCTGCTTATTATTTACATTGTCTTAACTAATGTAGCATGATTCCCTCTTCTACTACAGAAAGTTATGTTGATGGGGTTACAGATGAAAATATTGCTGTAACAATCGCTATGCTCTAGTTCCATGAGTAATAAAAGTCAAAAAGCTTGACCACTAATGTAGTTGCCTTTCTGTCTGGCCTCCCCAAGGACTGCTGTGGCCTCCTTGTGTTTTGGAACCTTTGTGTAGCAGTCAAAAACACTCATAGTTGCTTGATTGTAACAATGAAGAATCAGGACAGGGAAAGTTGCGA
The DNA here is from genome assembly GCA_038501925.1 of Xenopus petersii. Classification (NCBI taxonomy): domain Eukaryota; kingdom Metazoa; phylum Chordata; class Amphibia; order Anura; family Pipidae; genus Xenopus; species Xenopus petersii. The sequence goes on along the minus strand of CM076687.1, from coordinate 76,799,711 downwards.
TGCCTTTGGGTATTCATGACATTTCAGAATATAGTGGATGGCAAGCAAATAGATTTTTCACCTTTGACTTGAAGTCCAAGACAACTAAGGTACTGATAACAATAACATACGGTACAATAACATGGTGGTTTGCACCCAATGTCTTAGCTAAACAGAGACTGTTGTCTATCATACATTTTCACAGTGTTTATTGAGAAACCTTTCAAGTTTTAATTAAATAAATCTGAATTTTTAGTGGGGAAAAAAAAATGGAATTTTTCGAGATTCATTAAACCCCGAAGATGTAAAAAGTCAGAATCCGAAAGTCTGGCATCTCAGACCTGCCAAGGTTATATATAAGTCAATGACAGAGGTCCCTAATCTATTTGGAAGTCTGAAAAAATCGAGCAATTAGGGGAAAAAACATCTGATTTGGATTTTCGCACAATTGTTTTGTGTTTGTCCCCGATTCGAAAACATTGTGATTTTTTTTTTCAATAATAAATAAGGTCCAAAAGCGGATTCTAGTTTGGTCGGACTTTTTTCATTAAAAAATTTAGATAATTCAGACTTTGATAAATAAGGCCCCCCATTGTTCTCAAAGAAGAATACAAAAACCTAAAACAGAAGGGTTAACATTTTCTATTCTTTACTAGTTATTATGTTTTCCAGTTGTCTGGCAGGGTGGGTTTCTGGTGTCAGATCCAGGGCAGCATGCATCTTATGTACTTGTGCCTAATTATGGAGGAGCCTGTTGGTAAGAAAGAAGACATTTAGAAATTGCAGTGACTCTTAGGAATATGTTAAGGCCATGAATAATATGTCTTTATAAACATTTCCATATAAGCCACTTGGGGGTAACCCATGTTTACAGAATACGCTAGAGATTTAGGATTCCTTAGGAGGGAAACTATGGCTTACTTCAACTCATACAATATAATGAAGTGTTGCCCTGCACTGGTAAAACTGGTGTGTTTGCGTCAGAAATACTACTATAGTTTATATGAACAAGCTGCTGTGTAGCCATGGGGACAGCCATTCAAGCACAGGATACACAGTAGATAACAGATAAGTACTACTATAGTTTATATAAACAAGCTGCTGTGTAGCCATGGGGGCAGCCATTCAAACACAGGATACACAGTAGATAACAGATAAGTACTACTATAGTTTATATAAACAAGCTGCTGTGTAGTCATGGGGACAGCCATTCAAACACAGGATACACAGTAGATAACAGATAAGTACTACTATAGTTTATATAAATAAGATGCTGTGTAGCCATGGTGCAGCCATTTAAGCACAGGATACACAGTAGTTAACAGAAAAGTTCTCTAGAATCCCATTGTATACTACAGAGCTTATCAGTTATCTGATGTGTATCCTGTGCCTTTTCTCCTTTTTCAGGTTTGAATGGCTGCCCCCATGGCTACACGGCAGCTTGTTTATATAAACTATAGTAGTACTTATCTGTTATCTACTGTGTATCCTATGCTTGAATGGCTGCCCCCATGGCTACACAGCAGCTTGTTTATATAAACTATAGTAGTACTTATCTGTTATCTACTGTGTATCCTGTGCTTGAATGGCTGCCCCCATGGCTACACAGCAGCTTGTTTATATAAACTATAGTAGTACTTATCTGTTATCTACTGTGTATCCTATGCTTGAATGGCGGCCCCCATGGCTACACAGCAGCTTGTTTATATAAACTATAGTAGTACTTATCTGTTATCTACTGTGTATCCTGTGCTTGAATGGCTACCCCCATGGCTACACAGCAGCTTGATTATATACTGTAAACTTATAGTAGTGTTTCTGAAGCAAATAGAACAGTTGTACTGATGCAGGACAACACTATATTATACAGTATTTTCATTACTTTAAAATACTTTTATTGTTTGGTGTTACTGTTCCTTTAACTCCAACAAGATTGCGGATATCGCTTACCTTTTTCTCGTAAATCATTAATTGATTCAAGTATGATGTAAAACAGAGGCCTGCACTGTATTTTCATCCAGTATCTACCAGATTAATATGATTTCCGTAATCGCTTTGTCTTGTACGAGTTAAAACCGATCAAGGTCGTTTTTGAAGCGGTATAATGGCCAGCGATCCACTTGTCGCAACCTATTAGTTTCCTATTATATCTTTGATAATGCAATTGCAGCTCATAATTGCTCTTTAAAATCAGATTTGACTTTCTGCGTTGCAGGTAGAATGCATCATTAGCAGTCATTGTTTGACCCAACTGCTCTGGCATGAACAGGGTTCATTTCTGCTCTCTTGATTTATTCCTTTTCTTATGGTTTTCTATCCTTACACATAATTGGGAAATGTAGAGTGGAAACTTTATAACGAAGCAATCAGCCCATGTTCAAAGTATATCTTCCAAAAAAAATGAGTTATTGATTTATGAAATTGTAGAAACATGCTCAGGAAAATGCCTGCACTTCGCTAGATGTTATTATTTTGGAACTAGTGAAGGCATTTTTGTTTGCATTTCTTTCTCTATGGAAACTTCCTGAGCATATTAAACTGGGAATATCTGTTAACCGCGTATGGATTGTCCCGACATTTTATCGTGACAAGAAGATTTTGGCTATTGATAAAATCTCTGCATGTATTGGCGACATCAATGGGCAGTGGCGTAACTAGTTGTTACTGGGCCCCATAGCAAATTCAATTTAGGGCCCCAAAATATTTATGAGTTGGCCTATTTTACCAAGATATATTAAAATTGCTCATTAATTAGGGTCTCACTGGGCCCCCTACACTCCTGGGCCCCCCTGCAACCGCAGGGTCTGCTTCCTCTATAGTTACGCCCCTGTCAATGGGTGACTGTCGAACATAACATTTGCACAATTGCTGTCTGTCAGTTCATGGCCAGAACATCGTCCGATTTGTTCTCTTTACTACTTTATTTAATCTGATTGGTTAGTTGCCAGAAGATTGCGATGGACCATCGTTGGTCCGACATAAGAATACATTTGCAAGTCTATGGCCAACCTAAAGCATCAGTAAACCTTAAAAGTAAGTGAATGTAAAATTAATTAGAGTGCTATTCTTAACACTTTTGCAAAGTAGTTTCATTATTTATTTATTTTTAACTCCAAGACATTAAGGGGCACATTTACTATTGGTCGAATATCGAGGGTTAATTAACCCTCGATATTCGACTATCAAAGTTAAATCCTTCGACTTCGAATATTGAAGTCGAAGGATTTACCGATATTCCTTCGATCGAAGGAATAATCGTTCGATATGAACTATTAAATCCTTTGAATCGAACGAAATTCCTTCGATCAGAAATCTGCTAGAAAGCCTATGGGGACCTTCCCCATAGGCTAACATTGATGCTCGGTAGGTTTTAGGTGGAGAAGTAGGAGGTCGAAGTTTTTTATAATAGACAGTACTTCGACTATCGAATGGTCGAATAGTTGAACTATCATGTTCTTCTGCTTAGGAAAGATTTCAGAAAGATTTCTAATTATTTTCCTAAGCAGAACATCAGAGCAGCCTCTTTCTTTCTCCTGACAACTTCCTTGACTACTTGGTGGTCAGACTTGTCAGAAAATGACCAGCAGGTGGCGCTGCTGTAAAAAAATGTATTCATGTTAACAGTACATGTAACCTTTAATATCTTATTATTAAAGATAATGAAAAAATTAAATACATTTAAAATAAATAAATAAATAACAAAAGTACATTGCAAAAGTGCTTAGAATAGCACTATAATTAATTTTATATTCACTTATTTTTAAGGTTTATTATCCTTTAAGAAGCAACTTCTTTTGGCAGATAATGGAAAAAGTGAGTCTTTGCTAGGATGCTGTGGCTTGCTGAAAATAAAACAGGACCAGCCTTGCAGAATGTAATGAGTTCTGCACAGACAATGATGATGAATTGCATTTGAAGCCTAATGAAAATAATGGCACATTCCTGTGCATGAATAAAACGTTATCAGTAGAGCCTAATGGAGCTTCAGTAAAGCAGACACTGTTTGACTGTATATAATGGGTTTGATGCATAAATGCCCCTTAATGTTTTCTCCTAGGCTAGCCTACTGCCCACCCTGGATGGATGGAAGGAAAGTGTCAGGTGCAGACGTCTTCAGAGGGTGTTAAGTGCTCCTATGGGAAGGTCATGTCCTGAATACCTGCCGGAAAGTGTCTGTTATCGCGGTAGACGAGAGATGTCAATTAAATATTTATATTCAAAGTGCAGCGGTCATTGTATGGGCTAGACACTGGAAAGCCCTGCTCTGATATTCCACACACAGCAGGGAGGGTTGTACATATTGGGTGGCATTTGAAAATTTGTTGGGTGCAAAAATTAGCATTGGCCGCATTGTTGGCTGCAAACTCTAAAATTGCGTTTTATATGCCCAAGTTATAAGGGATCATTTCAGTGGCTTAACTACCGAGGAAGTAGACCCTGCTGCCTGGGGTACAGGGGGAATGGCAAGGGTCTGCTTCCTTGGTAGTTACCTGTGATTTTTGTGCAGGGGGTTGTGGGTACCCTGTGGGTACCCTGCGTCGGGATGGAAATTGTGGGTCAAACATGCCCCCCTCTACACAAAATAACGGCGGGGACCTGGATTTTTTTTCATGGAAGGGCAAGCCCCTGAAGTTCAATTTTAGGTCATTCTTTTAACCCCAGACGCAAGAGCACAAGGGAGCCCACTGCCAAACAGATGGGTATTGTAGACATTATGGCTGCCTTTGTATTGATCTGATTGTTTGTGAACTTGAACAACTGGAACATCCGAAAGTGAAGAGGAAACTGCAGCTCTCCTTTACTTCCCGATCTCATATCTGAAATCATTTCATCAGTATGACATATCCTTTGGGTGCAACCAAAAGTAAAATTCTGTCTTTTGAGGGACAGAAAATGTTATATATAGGGCAAGAATAACAAGGAAATTGCTTTGTATGCCATCCATTGTAATATATATTTAAAGGTGAACTGAAAATGGAAATCGAATAGAAACTTCAGCATGCTGAAATAAGAAACTTTCTAAATACATTAATCAAATATTCTGCATCAGTGATGGGCGAATAAATTCATCAGGCACGAATTTGCAGTGAATTCCCGTGTTTCTACACCGGTGAATAAATTTGCGAATCTCTCACGAAAATTCGCCGGTGAAAATTCGCCTGCAGCAATTTCCGATTTTCACTATTTTTTCGTGAAAACGTTCAAAATGCTTGATTTTCAAATTGCTCAACTTTGCGGGAAAACTTCAGGATTTCACAAATTTTTCATGAAAACTTCCGCATTTCACAAATTTTTCGTGAAAATGGCCAAATTTCACGATTTTTTTGTGAAAATGGCCAAATTTCACGATTTTTTCATGAAAACGCCCGAATTTCACTATTTAACCGTGAATACACCCGAATTTCACTATTTTTTCGTGAAAACGACCGAATTTCACAAATTATTTCATGAACTTTCCGTTTTCACGACTTTTCGTGAATTTTTCGTGGGAGATTGACCCATCACTATTCTGCATCATTTCTGATATAAATAAAATGTATCAGGCTGTCAGACAGTTAGATTCAATATATATTTTATAGGGGCTTCTTTCCTAGCAGATAAATTAGAGCTCACTCAAATAACTGATTCCAGTACAAACAAAACCTAACAAAATAATTGCCTTTTGCACAAATTCTGCATGTAGAGAGACAGGATTTCTGGTGATTTTAATAGAGTGAGCTCTAATACACCTTCTAGGCAAAAGGAGCCCCCATATAAGATATATTGGATCTAACTGTCAATGATTATCTGACACCCAACTCTTGAATGAAGACAGAGTGATGAGAAACAGATGCTGAGAGAGGGATAGTGAAGATATACTTTATTATTTCATTAACGGTACAGAATATTTAATTGCTTGTATTTAGAAAGTTTATTTCATTATGCCAAAGCTTATATTAAATTTTCATTTTCGCAATAGCTTCCCTTTAATATCGTTTTCCCTCAACAGACAGGTGATGAGCAATGGTGCAGTATTGTACAGATAATAACAGTAATGAGACTGAAGATGTAGCTTAAGTAACTGTAGCACTACAGCTCAATGATATAGACTCAGCATGTTAGGGTTTTGCGCTCACTCTCTGTTTTTAGCCACAACACTTAATAAAGAACAGCTTTGACATATTATAATCCAACCTAGTGAGTCCTAAAATTGAATGTAAGGTTTTGGCATAAACAGACATCGGATAATATTGCAAATGTATCCACACATCTATATCAGTAGTCACTATTATATTGCTCTTTGCAGCTGAGGGCTTGTAGTAAAAAACAGAAGATGATTTTTTTTATGAAGCACTGAATAAAGTAGCAAAGTTAGATGTTACTGGGCCCACATCAAATTCATTTTAGGGCCCACAACATATCCAAAGGTTGTCCTGTTTTACCATTATATTTTGAAATTGCTTATTAATTAAGGCCTCATGGGACCCCCTATAGCAGAGTGACATGTTACTGACTGACCTGATGGGTCTGATTAGTCTCAGATGGCTAATCGGCACTCCTTAATACCCAGGCTGGTCGGTCTCTCAATAGCTCTGACTGAGAGAGACAGCAAAAAAAGAGTCTGGGATTCTGCTACTAAGGATCCTATGTACCTATGCACACACATTAACCAGCATGGAAAGTCTGTAATTTGACTGCCTTTTTGTTATTGCTACTTATACTGCTGCTGAAAGATATTTCTGTTGTTTTGGAAAGAAAACTGCCTTTATTTTTATCCATTTCTGCCGGCTGGAAATAAAAATGTATCTTTGAGAGACTTTTGCTGTCCTGATGCTCACTCTGGAACCTGTCATATATGGTGTCAGAGGTGGCATAGAATCCACAGAGTGCCCTTGATTGTTAAGAAGGGCTATAGAGCAAACTTTTAAGTTTTTTTGCTTGATGCAGCAACAGGATTGGCAGATCCAATAACAGGATCAGCAGTTTCAGGACCAGCTTTCCAAACAGCAGGAGCAATTGCTGCAACTCCAGGCGACACAGTCCAGTCCAGAGACAGTACCCATGCCTAGACCATTGCACTTAAATATTAAACAGTCTGATGATCCAGTGGCGTCTGCATCTGACAGTCGGGTCGCATCAACAATGCATCACGATCCGACAATAACATTGTTTACCTTATTTCCGTTGCATCCGACGTGACGCCTGTGTTTTTGCGCAGTGCGTCGGATCGCACCGGAATCATCCGTGGAGTCCTGCCCTAAGTGGAGAGACAGGAGGAGAGAGTTGTGGATCATGACACTAAGGATCCTATGTGGCTGTGCACACACAGTCACCCATGCAGAAGGTCTGTAATTGGACTGCCTTTTTGTTATTGTTACTTATACTGCTGCTAAAACACATTTCTGTTGTTTTGGAAAGAAAACTGCCTTTATTTTTACATGTTTGCTGCCGGCTGGAAATAAAGAAGATACTTTTGCTGTCCTAACACTTACTCTGTAGGAACCTGTTATACCCCCCAATACCTCTGGGCCCCCCTGCAGCCATAGGGTCTGTTTCCTCTGTATGTACGCCCCTGAGCAAGGCAAACAATATGAGTGACATAGCTGCTGATCCCTATATGTAATGCAGGGTCGGATTGGAGCATTGGGGGCCCACTGGGGCTGCAAAACGAAGAGCCTTCCTGGCAGTCCAAGGGGGCCCCCTCCTGACTTCCTAACTCCCCCCCACGGAACCATTTTGAGGATACACTAGAGCCCAGTGGTTTATATGTGTCTCTTAAATAACCATGATTTGGCATTGTCCTAACCACTTTAGCAAAGTAGTATAGACACCTGTCCAGTTTTGAACCAAATGGTTCATTTTTTTTCATGGGGCTGTTCGATTCACAACTATCTTTAAACTCAAATAAAAATATGGTCTATACCTATCTCTGATGTCATAGCCCAGCCCCCATATGGCATGAACACCCTCATGTCATGGCCTCGCCCCCCCCCATACATTGCTGCTCAGCTCCTGATGTCATCTGCCTACCCTCCTGTCCAGTTTTGTGTTAACCCAATAGCAAATACAGACACTATGAAGTAGCACCATCACTACGCATAGGCAGAATAATGGTCTTTCCCACAGGTATCCCCTTTATTTTAATTGCAACATGTTTGGGGGGAAGGTGGGGTTCATGATTGCTGTGTTTGTATGTGTCTAACCTAACTGGACTTAATGGTTTATCATGGAGACTCTATCCAAACCAACGGTGCCCCTTGTGGCATGAAGCAGAAAACTATTCTATGTGGCCAAAATATATTTTGGATTGATTTCCAGGGGGCACACTGATAGTGGTGGGAAAAACATGGTTGACTGGGCATTGCTTTTACACTTACTACTATACCTTTCAGCTTGAATGAAAATCTTTGTCCGGCAAGAGACAGAGGATCACATTAGTTCAACCAGTAGAGGGTGTTTCAGACCTTTTCCAGAAGAAGGCAGCATAATTACAGTTATTTTGTGCTCAGCACTTTCTCCATGTGATCTGCAATTAACTAAATGGCTAGCGAGGTGCTCAGAGTTAACTCATTGACGCTAATGAGGATCATCTTTGTCTCTGGTGCAATAGTCTGGATATCCACTTTGGTAAACATTATTCACGTAACTGGGGGGGGTGGTTTAAGGGAAAAACACAGCTTGACCTGTCACATGAAATTGACAAGCATTTACATCCAACTTTCCATAGAGGATTTCTAAATTGGATGGCACGCGTGTAATAGAGGGAAGAATTAGTAGCAGGTGGCATTGAAAATATTTGCCCCCCATTCACAATTTAAGATACACTTATATAGGTTTATTTTCTTTAAGTATAATGTGGCATCACAAAAGGTCACCCCTTTCTCCTATAGAACTACTTAGGTACCTTCTTGGTGCCACCTAATACCCAATTCACATCCAAGCATCGTATAAACACAGGAGAAGTGATGGGCGGATTTGTCCAGTTTTGCTTCGCCTTGAATTTTGCGAAACGCAGATTTTGAAGCCGGCGAAAATTCACCGGCGTCAAAATGGCGACATAGCTGATGCCAGCGCTCATTAAAATCAATGGGCATCCGTTAATTGTCACAGGCGTCTAAATTGGCACCAGTGTGGATTTTGTCGCTGGCATCAAAAAACTTTGACGCTAGCGAATTTTTCGCATTTATTTGCTGGCAGAGAAACGCAGAGACTCGCCACAAATTCATGCCTGGTGAATAAATTTGTCCATTACTACACAGGAGACCATAGCATTTATCCTGATGGGGCAATGGTTTAAATTTACAGAGCTGCAGTTTGTCCCTAGTGCAAAAAGACTGATTGAACTGTGAATGGTTCATTCATTATCGCTCATGGCTGGTTAATCTTATAGTAGTAAGACATGGAGAGGACACAAAGAACATACATGTACAGAGTGGGCCTTGAGCAAGAGAGCTTACATTCTAAAAAAGGCAGGTCTAGCCTACAGTCCTGCACCAATGTTTGTCTGTCAGGGGCTGTTGGATATCAACCACTCATCTCAGTCAGTAAGAAAATAAATGAATAATAATATATACAGGTATGGGACCTGTTATCCAGTATGCTCAGGACCTGGGGTTTTCCAGATAATGGATCTTTCTGTAATTTGGATCTGAGTACCTTAAGTCTATTAGAAAATCATGTAAACATTAAATAATAGACACGTTTTTTTCCCATAAGGATTAATTATATCTTAGTTGGGATCAAGTACAAGCTACTGTTTTATTATTACAGAGAAAAAGGAAATCATTTTTTATAAATTTGGATTAAATAATTATAATGGAGTCAATGGGAAACGGCTTTTCCGTAATTCGGAGGTTTCTGGATAACGGGTTTCCGTATAACGGATCCCATACAATATATACTACTATTCCTATGATCAGGGCTATAGTGTCACATGTGGTTCGTTTTGGAGGTCAGTCGGGCAGTCAAGGTAGAAACAAGAACAGAACGGCACAGCTGAGCAGAAGGCGGCACGGAGCTAAGGGGTGAACTCGCAGTCTTATGATAAATTACACTTTTCTCCTCTCTAATTGCACATTTCATTGTGTATTTTCTGCCAGAAAACTACTCTCCTTTTTATCTGCCCGGGGATCGCTCCATCCCAGTGTGATTCATCATATCTCTGTCTCACCATATGCCTATATATAATGACCCACCATGCCCCACTTCACTTGCACGCACCTGCGCCGCATACTATAGATGATGACTGTGTTTTCACTACTACTTTCTCTTAATCCTCATTCTAGCTGTAAATGCACCAAGAATCTGAGAAGCACGTTGTTGTACATGGATTGTTTCTTTGTGTATCGTACCAACAGCTCTCCAAGAGCTGAGCCACTTACTAAAGACTGTACTTTATTTGTACTGCCTGGTTTATGGTTTGTAACAGGTCCAGACTGAGAATTAAAATAGGCCCTGACATTGCAGGTACACAGAGGCCCAATCAGCCCCCAACAGCCCACTGAATACTGACTTTCTATGGCACCTTATAGCAGCCCCCCCTGGCATTTGCCAGAACCCACAGATTGCCAGTCCGGACCTGGTTTGTAAAGTGGTGTGCTGTATTAATGATTCTGTGACATCATCAACTTAGAGAATGATGTCATTTACGAGTCCCACCCCTTCCGTTTCTTGTTTAAATGGAAATAAGTGGTAGCCCTTTAAGTTTAACTCTGGTAACAAAACTTCTTTCTAAATATTAATACACTTTTTACACTTCAGCTCTGAAAGATGAAATATCCCAGCGTGAGTTCTCTGGTGTCGGAAAGAAAGAAACATTAGGAAAGGATAATACTTTTTCTCCCATTTTGACATTCTCCTTGATAGCTTGTCAGCATATGCGCGTGTTTAGCAAGTGCGTCTGTTGTAAAGCTCGGCATGAGGCTCTTGCTCAATAACATTGTTTTGGGAACAAGTCGAACTGGAACGTGGGATGTAAAATGTACGGAATGAATTATAAGTTTGTGAAATTCACCCACACGCCCTCCACTAGTTATTTTGCACATTCTGCTCCCCGGCTTGGGCTGCATTAACATGGGAAGTGTTAAACGCTGCCCCGTGTGAGGTTTAATTGGCTTTATTACTCCATTAGGCAAGGTGGTCACTTGGGTGCACCTCTGAAGAAGGGCTTTAACTTAGTATGGATTTTTGCAAGATGGTTCTATTAGCTGTACTGAATAATGCTTCTCAGAGCATCTGCATTCATAGATTGCACTCATTAAAGGGGTTGTTCAGCCTCCAACCACTTTTTTCAGTTCAGTTGTTTTCAGATTGTTCCCCAGAAATAATGACTTTTTTTCAGTTACTTTCCATTATTTCTTTTTTTACTGTTTTTCTAAAATATAAGTTTAAAGTTGAATGTTCCTGTCTCTGGTGTTTGAGTCTGGCAGCTCAGTAATTCAGGTGTAGACTCTCAATTTTGCAACTTTGAGTTGATACATTTCTCAGCAGCCTCTCTGGAGTATTAGCAACTATTGTATTAATTCTAACAGCTGCCTTTAATGAAACTCAGAGATTCTGCTCAGCAGGGACAAAAGATAAGAAATGTATCATTTCAACTAAATGTATCAATTTAGAGCAGTTTATAGGGTCGTCGACCCCCCTCCCAGAGCTGCTTTAGAAGGTGAAAAAAGACACTTTACACTGCAATATTAGAAAAACGGTAACACATAGAAAATAGAAAGTAATTAGAAAAAGTTGTTATTTCTGGCAATCTATCTGAAGACAACTAGTTGTTTGAAGGTGAACAAAGTTGCAGGTGGAACACTTGATATCCACTAATCAGGGATGAATAAGAGGAGCCTACAAAATAAACATTATTCCATACTCTGCCTTTTATGGAAATGTTCTGCAAAGCCTGAGTCCATTATAGCAGGGCAGTGGCATAACTATGGAGGAACCCCGCAACACTCTTGGTGCACCCAGATTTTCATTTGCATGAGAGGGCCTGGGCTAGGAATGATAGGCCAGTGCAACAGGAATTTATAATAAATGAGCTTGGACCTTCGCTATTTAGGGTGGGTCTTTATTATCTAGTTTAATACAGGCAGTCCCCAGGTTACGTACAAGATATGGTCAGTAGGTTTGTTCTTAAGTTGAATTTGTATGTAAATTGAAACAGATACATTTACTAAATGCAACTTAGACAGATGTTTGTCTAATCATAGTATTTATTTTTACCTTTCTGTGCTCTGCAGTAGACAACACATGGCAGAAAGTATTGAGCAGGTGGTTAAATTAAAGCTAAATGCTTATAAAAGTCAAGCAAACCACAGTATGTTACTCCATTTGTAAGTGTGAGTTGTATGTAAATCGGGTGTTTTTAAGTCGGGGGACTCCCTGTACTGAGACATTTCTTTCTACAATAGAATGTGTGACTAAAGGTGGCTATACACAGGCCGATTAAAGTTGCCGATATGGGTCCTTTAGACTCCAATGGCTCTCCCAATCTGGCCAAAAATCAGCCTGCCATTGGCTAGTTGATGTGGTCCTATGATCTATCTGCGCCTATTTTCTTCATATGAACTGATCATTTGGCCCTAGGGCCCCACGATCGGATTAACCCGATATTGCCCTGTTGTTGGTGGGCTAGGTGCAGGGCCGCTCCTGCCATGAGGTGAGGTGAGGACCTTCCCAGCAGTAAGTCGAGAGGAACTCTATGCACTGGCCAGCATGGTGCATGATATAGTGAATAAAGTACCTCCTCTTGTAAAACATAAGGATATTATAAGTTACCAAGGAGTTTCGTGACCATATAAAAACACGAGGCTGAAGGAGGTAACTTCTAATATCCTCATATTTTGCAACTGGGGGTACTTTATTTATTATAATACACAAGTTTCAGTGAGTCATGTGACAGACATGATATCACAACTCACAGTTTATAACAAGATATTCATGGCTTTTGTGCATGATATAGAGATATCAGGATATAGTAGGACAGAAATCCCCTTTATCCCCTTGATAATAGTATCCTTTGAAATCAAGTAGCCATCATTAAACTGTAACACCCATTCATAAGCTAGTCTACAGTATTTCATTTTTCCAAGCAAATTATTCAGTAGGCAGCGTTCTTGTGATGGTGGTAGCCTACTGAGGACTGATTGCAAAGCCCTGATCATTGGGGAGTTTGTTTATATTAGTAGCCAAGTAATAAGCAATAAAGCACAAACACAACTAATCCTTACAACTCCCTTACCGGCTCCTTGTATCTGCTAGAAAATCCCCTGCACCTGCACACATAAAGTAACCTAAATAATGTTATGAAAAGGGCAGCTGTTTCTAATAAAGTCTACTAAATGTAACCACACAGTGCACTTAAACAAGTAAGCTAAAGGGAATCTATTACCTGACACATTTTTATTGTGGTTTCCATAGTATAGCTGTGTCAGGAGAAAAAGGTTAATACATGCAATTTATATAATACAGTTTTCAAATATTTATTTAAGGCACAAAATCCATAATTAACCTGAAAAATATATTCCTATAGATTTGGTTTTGAGATGTCAGAAGTTATAACTGGTGCATAGTGGTATTATGTGGCTTATTGAAACCAAAAACCAAAATTGTACCCCAGGTTGTAAAATATGAGGGTATTAGAAATCACCTTTTAATTCCATAACCTGCATCACTCAGTCTGTTTATCTTTATATGGTCATTGGTCACAGAACCCCTCAGTGACATCTAATAGCCTTACTATTTACAGTAGGGGGGTACATGATCCCTTATAATACATGAGTAATACTCAGAGTTCCCTGTATAACTCAACCTGCAGCCCTGTGCCTTTAAATGGTGACAGAACCCCCTGTTACTAATATCCTTATAATTTACAGTGGGGGTACATTTGCATCATGTTTTGGTTCTACGAAAAAAATGTGCATGAAGCAGCTCCTCATTGGTTTGATTGTAAATTGTGGACAAGCTCAGACATAAACACTTGTCATGCGATTTGCATTTAAATGGAGCAGATGTAAATGAGAAGAATCACAAGCAATGTATAAATCTCCCCAATTTTCTGATATTTTTAAAGACAGTTGCTGCACTGCAGGGGTGTGAGCCTTTTCTACTGACCATACATGAAGTAATTGTGATGAAGTGCAACCAAGATATCATATTGGGCTTGCTGGTGAATGCAAATCTTTGAACAAGCAAGGTACACAGTTTAATAAATGGGTAATACACTGGTAGTGTTCTTGACTGATGCCTCGGGGGGCACAGAGTGTCTGCGTCCTGTACAAATGACACCAGCGGGGTCCCATAGGTGCCATGTATCAGCACTTGCCAGTGAAGTCTTAATAAACAGGATGGCTGCTCTGTGCCACATTAATTGAGATTAATTCCAACCTTTTTTAAATGTGACATGAAGCTGCTTTATTCTCTGATGATATTCACCTTTCCTTGTCAAAAACACACAATGCTACTTCCTAGCTCCTAAAGCAGGAGTGCCCATTCTTTACTAATGCGAGGTCTACTTTTAGTGATGTTGTCCAATTAAAATATACATCCATAAAAGCATTGCTAGACTTCTGTTCCATGGAAAATATTACTTAAATAATGATTTATCAGAAAATGTATATTGCTATATTTATTTAACAACGATTTCTTATGTAACCATAACATAATATATATATCTAAATGAAAAGCATGAAACCGGAGGGTCAGTTATTCAAGCTGTTTGCTGACAGTGTCTTGAGATCTACTGATCCCCAGCTAAAGATCTACTGGTAGATCCCGATCTACCTTTTGGGCACCCCTGTCCTAAAGTGTCCCAATAGAAACTCATAGAACCTGTGTTACTTTTGCAATGTGCATCCTGGAAGTAAATCATCTTTCCAACTGCAGAAATAAATTGCTAATTTAAAGGGGCTGTTTACCTTTAAATGAACTTTCAGGGGCTATTTACTAAACTCAGATTAGGCATTTTGGGGCAAAACTCGTTTATTTCTGTTTTTTGTTTTTTTTAATACTTGAATTTTTCGAAATTTATTAAAGCCTGATGCAGCAAAAAGCCCAAATCTGAAAATCTGCCATCTCAGACGTGCCGAGGTTGTGTATAAGTCAGTGGTCCCTATCCTATTTTGAAGTTTCTGTGGTCGGCATTTGAATTAGCCTGAAGATCCGAAAAATTTGTAAAATGCCCAAAAAAATCTAACGATTCGGAAAAAATAGTACAATTAAGGATTTCCCTCAATTTTATTGCGTTTTTGCCCGAACTGATCAAATCAAGCTTTTTTTTAATAATAAATAATGTCAAATCACGGATTCTAGTATGGTCAGATTTTTTATATGTAAAAAATCTGAAAAATTCGGATTTTGATAAATAACCCCCTTATTGTGATATAGAGAGTTATATTCTGAGACAATTTGCAATTGGTTTTCATTTTTTATTATTTGTGGGTTTTGAGTTAATTAGCTTTTTATTCAGCAGCTCTCCAGTTTGCAATTTCAGCAATCTGGTTGCTAGGGTCCAAATTACCCTAGCAACTATGCAGGGTCGGACTTGTGGGTGTAAAGCCCATCGGGGCTGCCACCCCAGGGGCTCCCGCAAGGGGCCCCCATGGTGCCCCCACACCCCACTACAGGGGCCACTGGCACCCTCCCATCCGCCCCAACGGCCTGGGAGAGCTCCGACGGGGATCGTGTCTATGCTATCGGGGGCCACCTGGTTTTTTCCGGTGTCCTGTCTATCCAGTCTGACCCTACTAACATGCATTGATTTGAATAAATCAATTTTTTGTTTAATAAATTTAAAAAAATTAGCAATAACAATACATACCGGTACATACATACAATACATTGTAGCCTCAAAAAGCATTTGTCTTTAGATGGGGTTAGTGTTTTTAATTAGACATTTTATAACATATTAAAAGTTATTTTAAAGGTGAACCACGCCTTTAAGTTATGAGAATGATCTGGCAGGATGCCCTAGAAAAATCTATTTAGGGCCCAGCCAATGACCAAAACTTAGGGACGGTGATCTGGCACATATGCATATATGTGTTTGGCACTAAGGCTAATGGCTCGTGGTGAGTGGGGATTGACTACCACTGACACCCACCTGTCACTCCCAATACTGCTGAATAAAGGACACCCTGTTGAACTCCCATGTGCCTTCCCTTCAAACTAGACCTGCTGCAAATGTTCAAGCATTCAGAACTTTCAGAAATTCCTTTTTTCTTCTACGTCCCTCCATGTCAGTACACATGGGGCATTGCCCCTCCCAGACCTGGAGGTAGGACCTATAACATAGCCAATCAAAATGAATCATGACCTATAAGACCACATGACTTCCTCCTCACCACAGTTATTTTTTGTTCTACTGGACAGGGAGGTAGGATCTCCCTCCTCACTTTTTATTTTTTGTTGAATTTTGAGAGAAATCAAACACAGTTTTTGTTTTTCTTTTGTATTTTCTTTTTGTTTATTTATTTTTTACCTCTGTGTAGACACAGAGGGATGATTCCCAGGTAATGGAGAAGATTTTACCTGATGCCTCAAGACGCATAATCTGTAAATTATCGCTTATTGGGAAGAAATGCAGGTGTGGGCATATCCATGGTCCTAGCCCTGTGCTAAAATAGCCCCCCTGCTATATGCCCAGCGAGGCACAAGATTCAATCTAGTGCTTTTTGGGAAGAGACACAGTTGTGGGCTTCCCACATTACCTGTGAGCCTTTTGTTTTTTCTTTTGTATTTTTATTTATTTATTTATTTTTGCTTATTTTTTACCTCTGTGTGGACACAGAGGGATGATTCCCAGGTAATGGAGAAGAATTTACCTGATGCCTCAAGACGCATAATCTGTAAATTATCGCTTATTGGGAAGAAGTGCAGGTGTGGGCATACCCATGGTCCTAGCCCTGTGCTAAAACAGCCCCCCTGCTATATGCCCAGCGACGCACAAGATTCAATCTAGTGCTTTTTTGGGAACAGACACAGGTGTGGGCTTCCCACATTGTTACCTGTGAGCTTTTTGGACTCCCCTTTTCTTTTGAGTTATGTGAGACTTTACAGAACTCTACAGAACTTCTGCAAAAGGGCCATGGGTATGCATATGGGCTAGTTATAACTGCCTGAAGCTGGTGAGTATGATTCTTCATTATCTACTTTGTGTAGTGCACTGGGAAGTCTGCATACTAATTAGCTAATTATGTCCCTCAGCTGAGAGCTATTGGGGCTTTGGTTGGAGTTTCCATCCAGCTAATTAGCCACTCTGATAAGGTGCAGGTGTGCCTTCGCCCCATTGCTATTGCTGTTTAATACTTTAAGCCTTGTATGGGTGAACCTGCATCCTCTGTGCAGACACAGAAGTTATATTGGCTCATGTTACTAAGGCACCTCCAGGAAGGGCTAGAGGTTGCACTGATCAAGCAGTATGGCACCTCCTTCCTTTCTTATGAGTCTGCTCTTAACAAGCAGTGTTCCACTGGACTGGATATTCCTGCTGACAAGTCTGAGCTATCTGGCACTGGAGTCCTCTGTGCAAAATGCAGTTACACAAGGTACTAAGTCTGCATGTTAATAAGCTAATTATGTCCCTCCGCTGAAACCTATCCGAGTTCTAGCTGAAGTTTCCAACCTGCGGACTTTTCATTGCTATCAGGTAATGTGCAGATACTCCTCAGTTGGCTACTGTTGTTTCTATTGTCAGACACAAGAGGTTATATTTGTGCAGACACAGAGGTTATATTTGCCTTTTATTACACTGGGTGCTTGCAGGGTTGGCTGGAGGCTTGCACTGCTGAAGCAGTATGGTAGCCCCTTCCTTCCTTACATTGAGTCTGCTCAGTGCTGTAACATTGGGCTGTCATTGGGCCCCACAGCAAATTCATTTTAGGGCCCCTAACATATCCAGAGGTTGTGCTTTTTTACCAATACGTATTGAAATTGCTCTTTATTTGGGCCTCATGGGTCCCTATATCTTTTGGGCCCACCTGCAGCCACAGGGTCTGCTTCCTCTGTAGTTATGCCCCTGAGTCTGCTCCTTAGAAGCAGTCTGCCACCAAGGATCTGTCTGGATTATTCCTACTGTCTAGCGCATATTATCTGGTTAGGTGCCTGTATTCCTCTGACTTCTTGTATAGTTGTCATCTGAGGTCTTAGGGTTGTGAGCCCGAGTTCTCTGTGCAGACACAGTAGGCAAGTGTGCTCTTATTACACCTGGTATTTCCAGGACCGGCTAGGAGTTTGTTCTGCTGTAGCAGCATTGTGCCCCATTTTTTCCTATGATGTTTCCACACTTAACAGGCAGTGTTCCGAGTTAAATGGTGTCTTTTTGTGTGATGTAGGCCTTCTCTTAGATATTCTATTCCCATCTGGTGGCTTTTGTTGGGAGCTCAGTTGTAGTTATACTACATCTACTGAGTTTTTGTGACTGTAGGTTTCCCTTCTTTAATTGTTGGTAGATTAAAGGGCACTTACTGTTATGTCTATTGGCACCTTAACATGCTTGTAGTCTATGGCCCCTTGTGTGGCCTCGGGCATCTCACCAGGGAGCTGGGTTTGTGTGGCCTCTGGCTTTCATTATGGCCCTTGGCTTGGGTTAGAGCCCTTGTTTTGGTCCATAGCTTTTTACCATGGCCCTCAGACTCCTGGGTCTGCTGGCCTTTTACAAGGGCCCTTGTTCTGCCGGCCTGTTGCATGAGTCTTTGACTCATGTGGTCTTTTACCCTTGGCACATTTGTTTGGTTGTCCGTTTACCTGTGTTATTATGGCTGTGGGCCTGTTTTCATGGCCCTTAACTTAGGTGCTTGCTTGCCTTTTACCAGGGTTCTTGGGCTGTTGGCCTTTTCTGTGGCCCCTGGCTAAGGTGGCCGCTAGTTTTTATTATAGTCCTTGTGGGCTTGTGGCTGCCAGTCTTGGCTGTGACCTATGGTGCATAGGTCACCAGCCAGGCTGTGGCGGCATGGTTACTATTCTTGCTGTGGCCCTTGGTGGGCATGTCTGTTTGCCTTGCGGCAATCCTTGGCAGGACAACAGCCATTGGTTTTGTCTTGTCTGCAATCCTTGCAGGTATGGTTCTGGTTACACCAGCAGTAGGCATGATTGACTATTTGGTTGGATCTAGCATGGGTTGTACCATCAGCTGGTGTTTGCTCTGAGCTTCACAGCCCATAGCTAATTTTGTTGCTGATTGGTATTCAGCAGCTGATGTTGGTCATATGTTGGCTTACAGCTAACCTTTTCTTCTACCTTACATGCATTGTTTTTGGTCTTGTATGCCACTGCTTATTATCAATAAGGCTGGCTTGTGGACCAGGGTTTTGCAAGTTCAACAACTGACGTGCTCTGTTGTTGCATGTATGGAAATTGACTTTTGTGTCAGGTGCCTTATTTACTATTGCTTGTGTATTCAAATTCCACTCTGGTTTTTTGCAAACACTTCAGCTGACGGGCATCTTGGCCTGCTAGTGTGACAATGGCCTTGCACATCTATGTTGGAATACATAATAGCTGGCTGGTCCACCACTGGTTGCATGTATGGTGGCTGGCTCTCTGCCAGTGGATTGTGCATCATTGCTGGTTGGTACCAGTTTTTGTAGGCTATAAGCTTCTGGCATGCCTGATTTTAGATTGTGATCCCAGCTGTTGGCTGGTTCAATAGCTTCTATGTATGGTCACAGGTTTGGTTCAGTTTTTGCATAAACTGTAGCATTGTGCAGCTTGAGCTGTAGTGGCCTCGGCTTTTGTGGGTGTTTTCTAGAACTATAATTGGCTTGGGTCCTATTGCTTGCTTGTGTAGCAGTTGGCTGGGGCAAAAGCATAGCTTACTGGTAGATGGCTTTAAGTCACATTGGTTGGTTCAGCAGCTTATCCTTGTGCTGTTGTATACCCAGTTTAGATTTGGTGGTTGGTTGGAGCTACTGGGCTGTACCAGCATGGCTCTACAATGGTTACAATGATATGCTGATTTATGATAACCCAGAGTTGGTGTTCATTTAGTTAAGTCTTCATTAGGTATTATTAGCATGGAGTTAGTGGATCTTGGACTGATGTCTGGTGTAGTGGTGCTCCGGTCAGCACTGGTTTGAGCTGCTTCCATTAAGATGCAGGACCAGGCTAATGTGGGCCAAGTCTTTTTAGGGCCACTTGCTATTGCTGAGAATCGTGTATTTCTCCAGCACTGGTGATAGATGCATTCAAGTTGTTTAGTTTCTGATCTGATTGATTTCCTGGTGGTTTCTAGGGTGTTTTAGTTCTGAAATGGCTATTTCCATCATTCTGGTTTTGTCCTAAGGCACCTTTTTTGTTTTAACAGTTGCAGGATTTTTGTTCATCCCCAGGTGGGGTTTTGTCAGATAACCGTATTGCAGGTATCCCTCTAGTCTCTGAGGGAACCTTTTTAAACAGAATATGTTTATTCTTAATCGGCAATGCTTGACCCTCAAGTACCGGTCTCTGTAATTTTGTGGTTGATTTTGTAGTTCTTGTTAATCGTTTACCATGTCCTAGGACATGTTGTTCTTGTGCCTTTTATCTACCCTTTTCAGGAGATATACATTTTATCAGCTACCCTGTTGGATGGATGTGATGCTGGCCTTTTCTCAGGGCCTCCTTAGCATCAGTTTGGTTTTTGCATTATGTTGGTTATTCCCACCCCTTGTTTTCGGTGCATGGCTTGGTAGATCCCATGTGTACTGACATGGAGGGACGTAGAAGAAATAGAGAATTTTACTTACCTACTTGACGTAAATTCCTTTTCTTCTAGTCCCGACATGTCATTACAGGGTTTCCCATCCCAATTATTTATTTTGGTTACTGTACTGCTATGGCAAAAGTATAACTGTGGTGAGGAGGAAGTCATGTGGTCTTATAGGTCATGATTCATTTTGATTGGCTATGTTATAGGTCCTACCTCCAGGTCTGGGAGGGGCAATGCCCCATGTGTACTGACATGTCGGGACTAGAAGAAAAGGAATTTACGTCAAGTAGGTAAGTAAAATTCTCTATTTCTTTCTCCTTCTCCTGCTGGAATCCATTAGTTAAATCAAGCTGAAGGGACTTTGCGTGGGCCTCTGCCAACTACTTTGTAATCCAATAGCAAACAATGCACTGCGAGCGAGTCCTTGGGCACCGTATACACTTAGTAAATTCTCTGCCCGGGCACAAATGACCAATATTCCTGCAGCTGTTCAGCTGGAGAGCCTAGTATGAATCTAAGTAATTAATGGAAGTGCTTAAATGAAACAAGTCTCAAAAGCTTTGCCCAGCTCGGCATCCATCTGATCCTAGTAACTGCACTTAAAGGGGCAAGCATCTCTGTAGAGCTAAACAGCATTCCAATGAATAACTGATTCCTTTCCATACTCTTTTAGGTGAGTGATTCAGGACTGTACCCCCCAATGTTGGGGGGGGGGGGCATTAGGTAGAGATGTGCCTTAATGGACCATTTACTGGTTCCATTTCTATTTGAGTTTGTAATAATACTGACTGAGCTTCTATCGTTTCTGGCCCTTCTGGCCACACCTGTAATTGTTACAACCTATACCTCTTCTATTATTTAAAATCACTTTATTTAGATCAGTGCACCTTAGCAGCCCAAGGACTTAGATAATGTCATTAGGGGTTGTGTTTATTCATAAACTATATAGAGGTTTAAAATAGATATATGCCAACATAGGTTTTCCACTGTACCAAGCACAATTCAGCAGGAACAGCCCCCTAAGTTTGCTCATAGCCTGTACAGAGAGATACCATAAAACTATGGCAGCATAGGTATTCCCCTGTACTAAGCACAATTCAGTAGGGATGCACTGAATCCTTCGAGAAAGATTCAGCCGAATACCGGTGGGAAGGCGAAAACATTTTTTACTTCCTTGTTTTGTGACAAAAAGTCAGACAATTATCCTTCTGACCCTAATTTGCATATGCAAATTAGGATTGGATTCGGTTCGGCTGGGCAGAAGGATTTGGCCTAATCCGAATCCTGTTGAAAAAGGCCAAATCCCAAACCGAATCCTGGATTCGGTGCATTCCTACAATTCAGAAGGAGTTTTGGTTAGACTTTGAAAGTTCATGTGCTATTTTACAATCCATCTGTACCTTTAGGATTTCTCTAAACCTTTTGTTTTTCACCTTGGTGCATAATATTTTGCTGTCCCTTGTTATGTATAAGGTTATGCCAGTGATCCAGAACAATGACACAACTGGAAGGTCCATATCATTCGTGCAGCCATAAACATAATTTGGGCATAGCTAGTCTTGGCGCTCTTTGTGCTGGAGCACCAACAGTCTCCCATTATTGCTAAGTAGTATTTTGCATTTCTATAAGGCAAAGAGATGGTCCTGATTGTCCCCCCCCCCACCTAAATTTACCCAGTTTCAGTTGCAACCAAAGCACCTGTATTCTAATATCCCAATAAGAACATGTACTGATAGTGTAAAGCCTATGGCATCTCATCTTCCCCAGGGCGTATCTTGACATAATCAGTTTACCCTTTGCCCTACTCTCTTCAGAAGAACCTCAGTTTTAGTCCCAAGTGGGTACAGTTTTTAAGACATTCATCAAAATTATGTAAATAGAGCCATTTTACTTGTTTTAGAGTTTAGAAAGTTATCCCTTAGCAACCAATCAACAGTGTACAGGGCCCAATGCAGCTAGAATAATGAGTTACAGGATCAGGCACGCTTGGCCTGTGTTACTAATTAACCCCCGAAGTGCACAGATTCACCAAAACGGATGAGAATGGTTGCATGGATGTCAGCACTGAGAGTAAAGTTAGTAAAGTACGGGTCTAGTTCAGCAAAGTGCATCGTCAGCTGCAAAGCGAATGGACCAAATGTGTCAGCAAAAAGCAAACACCAAATAAAACAGATTGCGATGGAATAAAGAATGAAATGGGACAAAGAACGCCATCAGCTATCCGTCTGAAAATTAGCCACGGGAAGAACAGATGGGCGAGAGACAATGGCTCTGAATCGTTCCGAAATCAAACTAATAAAGAGAAAACAAAAGTCCTGATGGCCGGATAGCGAGTCCCTAGGAGGACAATAAGGACAGGAACTGTTTATTAGAAGCTCATCTGTATGTTTGTGAGATGTGACGTGATGGAGAAAGATACCCTATATTTCCTATTGCTTCTCTGCAGTATAGTTCTAGGCATCGCATCAGGGCTATGGTCTCACAGTCATCATGCAAGGTCAAGCAGAACAATGTTTATACTTAATCGGAAATAACTAAGCGCATGATACCCTTGTATCATGTCCCTGCCAAAAACAGACATAATCTGATCTGATAGAGCTGATGGGATTATAGGACAATCTCCAAGAGCTGCTTGTGGCTGCCATATTTGTTTGGCTTCACTTCATGGAAGTAATTGGCCAGCGCTGTTGTTGCTTGGCTTTGAATGAATGAGAGCCAGATCTAAAGAGTGTATTTTGCATGGTAACGCCTGTGTTTCAGTACATTTGTTCAACCCAACGCAAAATGCATATTGCACTGATAAACGATAAAAATAGCCCCCCAAAATAAGAAGTAAAATAATATACAACCACCGCAAAATGTCACAATATCATAACTGCATTTGGTGACTCAACCCTGTTTAAAGTTACTGTCAATACCTGTTGTGAGATGTTTGGTGAGCGTCACTTTATATGCAAAAATATGCAGAAAAGATGCAAACACTGTATTACATATGCAAAAATATGCAACTAAGTGATTTTTATTCTGAGCTGGATAGTTTAAGTAATTTCCCAGTATATTAGAAGGGCAATTACCAGGGAGAGCTGGGTGGTTTTAAAATATGTAAGAAGTGCTTTATAGTAAGACCCTGATATGCTTACTTTATGTAAAAACTGTGCATTATCTCTGATCAGAAATATATTCTAATGGACATGCTTAGTATTCTTCTATAATGTACACATGTGCCAGGAATACATTGCATGATGGGGGTACAGCACAGGGGAAACTTTGCTACAAACTAGGAATGCACTGAATCCAGGATTTGATTCGGGATTTGGCCTTTTTCAGCAGGATTCGGCCGAATCCTTGTGCCTGGCTGAACTGAATCAGAATCCTATTTTGCATATGCAAATAAGGGGTGGGAAGGGAAATCATGTGACTTTTCATCAAAAAGCAAGGAAGTAAAAATTGTTTTTTTTCCCCTTTTTCCTTTCCAGTCCCTAATTTGCATATGCAAATTAAGATTTTGTTCGGTATTCGGTTGAATCTTTCACAAAGGATTCTGGGATTCTCAAATAGTGGATTCTGTGCATCCCTACTAGAAACAAAGGGAAAATCAAGGTACTTGCACTGGGCAGATGTATCAATTCATATGTGGGACCTCCAGAAAAGTATATTTCAGGCATCCACCACCATTCCACATGTGACTTATTTATCAAAGTCTGACCAAACTAGAGTCCACAATTGGACCTTATTTATGGTTAAAAAAACACAATTTAATCAGATCTTCGATCAAAAGCCAGAATTTTTAGGATTTTTGCCCAAAAAGTCCGAAAATAGTCGGATTTTGGAGATAATTCCAGCTACGGTTGCCACCTTCTGTCCCATGGAACTCTGGGGGTGCAGAGCCTCAACATAATGGGGGCTGGTCTGTGATGAGGTGGGGGCAGGTCATGATGTCAGGGGTGGGACTATGACGTGGCGATCGCCGATTGACCCCCTATAGTTACACCACTATGGAGAAACACATAGTACATTATTACAGGGAAATGGATGCAATCACCATCTTCCTAATGTCACACAAGACTGTGTAAACGTTTTTAAAATGATCAAATATCAAGACTAATGCAAAAACCTTCCCCCTTCCAGTTTTTGTAGTTTATTCCAACTCTAATGCTGTTGTAAAAAGGACAGGAAAATGGCTCAAAAACTGCAGGCTTAATAGAGCCGCCGTTAATGGCACTTCTCAGTTAGTATGTTCCACCAGAGACGAGCCATGCTGACCTGATAATAAATTACCAGCCACAATGATTGAGCATGAATATTACCCTGATTATGGGTGGTCATAACATAATGCAGAGGTGTCAGATCAGAGCCCTTTCCATAGATTCCCTCCCTTACTGGCATAAAATGAAAGCCTTGCAATTTAGCAGCGGCATTTGCATGAACCTGACACAAATTAAGTGAGGTTAATTAGCGGATTCTTTTTTTTCATCTTGTTTCTTCTAAGTTGGGTAATGGGCACTGATATGAGATTCGCCCTGCCCTTGTTCCATGTCACAGGAAACATTTATTGGCTTTTTAACAAAGGAACCAGATAGACAAGGTATGGTTTTACTAGAAAATGCTATAAATAATGGCCCAGAGCAACAATTTCCAGATTGTAATACCGTCTATGCTGCATATTTTGACAGAATTTTGCCCCTGCTACTTATGTTGAAAAAAGTAACCTTTACGAAACAGGCAGGGTTGGTGCTTAGTTCACCTTTTGGACAACTGCTATAGTCATTCCAAAGTGCTATAATTTCCTTACAGGTAGTGACCTGATTTCATTAGGGGTTTAGCCAACCAAAAAGGCAGGGCCGGAACTAGGGTTGGCAGAAGAGTCACATGCCTTGGGCACATCCCTGTCTCCTGCCCCTAGTCCAGCTGTATTACCTTACTGAACAGGGCCAAGCACTCTCTGAAGAGAAGCCATGTGCATGCTCATTTGGGCATGGCCTCTTTGCTATTGTTCCTGCAAGGAGGGGGGACCTGGCTGGCCTGGCTCTGCAAAAAGGAAAGAATAAGGACTACGATGGAGCAGACCTTTCGGGTAAGTGGACTCCAGATCAGTGATCTAAGATCATTGTCTAGACGATTGTGAAATATTTCCTATGGTGTCCATATGGTGCTCCAAATTGCCCCCAGGATAGTAGATCCAATAGAACTACTAACACTAAGGGTAGAACATGTATAGGATAGTAATCCCCATACTTGTTCTTGGGCATGTTTTGGTGTCCCTATCTTCCCTTCTTTACTGCTGGCTTGATGTGACATTGTATCCTCAGGGATTTTGAATGACCATTTCTAGGCAAGAATCCTGTGGTATCAAATGGTGCTGAAAGAGAAATATTTTTATTTTAGTTTGTATGAGCCTCATCCCTGTGCTGAAATTATCAACAGATATAAAGGCTAAATGAATTGTGAAGACAGTGTAAAGGCAGCTGTTTCTTTTGTATCCATCTCTGGTGGAAACGTATATGAGATGGTCAAAAGAACTCCTTGTTCCACATGAATCTGACCGCTTTACAAAACAAGCAATGTTCCGGCTCTTTGTTTAATAGTTTCTGTTTTATTCCAAGCCATTCCTTTTCTGCACGCCCTTAGAGAAAAGCCTTTGCATCCCCGGCCATTTCTGTATGCACAGGACTTGCTGCATTTAAGGTTACCGCCATGCCTGGACAAATATTTCATCAGAAAATGTTGTTTTCTGTGTAACAATAACATTTGCTCTTCTTCATCATAGCCCTAAGGAATTATTCATTAGGGCCAGGCCAGCAAACAGAAGACACTGCCAAGCACTGGCCTACAGTAATAGTAGGAAAAGTCCCAATTAGCTCATATTGTCACTTCTCATTAGGGTTTTCACCTGGCCGGTATTTTACAGGTCTAGCTGGTAAAAATGATGGCTGATCCCAATGTTATTAATAGGGAAAAAAAGATATATAGGAAAATATATAGGAAGGCCGGTATTTTTTTCCAGAAAAGGTGGCAACCCTACTTCTCACCCAACCATTTGGCCTTGCATACCTAGACCCTGGCCATTTCTTTATGAGAACAAAGAGGAGATATGGAGGGAGGCATAAATAAGAGAAGAGACTAGGAGACCAAAGAATGTACTTTAGCTGGTGTTTTGAGACATATTCATGAACCTGATGCCGCTCCTCTGACCTCCCTCTCCCCGGTCGGCAAAATTAAAAAGGTACGGATGTGCATGCGAGAGGGGGGATGTCTTGCGGCAGGTACCGAGGCCCCAAGTGGAGGGGCCTGAGGGGGGCCCCTGAGACAGCAGCCCCAGTGGGCCCTGGCCCCCCCCAGTCCACCCCTGTATTCAGGTTATAAACAATACTGGAGTTTGAAGTCAACTATCCTTGAAATTTCCCGAAGATATCTAGAACATGAAACAGGTGATCTAGAACATGAACCAATGGAGCTATGCACTTTGCTTCTAGAACCCATTGTTGTTGATTGTGTTATTATCTTTCTCATATAATACAACACCGTATTCTTTGAATGAATAGCACTAATCAGTCACTCAGTGTGCCTTTGTTCCATTCTTTTCATATCTCTCCAGAAAAGCAACAATGGTTATAAACACACACACACAGATGCCCTCACTAATATACATCATTGCGTGAGCTGATTAGCATTTTTCATTTAAATATGTTTTTCTTTCTAACCTAGAATGAACTGCACATAATAGAAATGTATCGCCATTATACTAAACTGAATAATTCATCTTTTTTTTCCGCAACAAGTATTCAGAACTAACTCCCACATGGAAACTTACTGTTATAAGTCGAATGCAGAATAACTGCCTTTCAAACTGAGTATTAACTATAGACCCCAGCAGGTAACAATATTTTCTACTATTTCAGTTTCCACCTACCTTTAAACTTAAAAAGAATAGGAAAAAAAAAAAGCTCAAAAAGCCATTGGAAGTAGGGGGGAGCAAAGTTTTCCTTAGAAGTTCAAGCTTTCATTAGTGGTGATACGGTCTCACCATCAAACAGTAAATGGAAATAGAGTGTAAACTTTTCAGATGAATCCACGGGTCCTCTGGTGGTGCCCAGTAGTAACCTGGTAAGGGGAGGACTAGATGTGCTGGTCATTCTGAGCTTTCAAGTCCCACGGATTGGTTATGTTTGAAACAATTAAAAGCATGTAGGTGGGCCTATTATGACTTTTCCTTTTTCTTTTAATTTTGTAGGTTCTGTTAAAAACCTTAGCCAGCAGGCTTTATCCAAACTGTTCTTTTGATAAGCAATTCTGAGCTAGCATATGAATTGGAGGCTCAGTATTTGAAGAAGGTGGGGGGGGGAGAGCAATTACGATTTGATAGAGGAGCAGAGCCATTGTATGGGGCTCTTGAACAAGGACCTTTAGCTGAACCTCTAGCTCCCTGAAACTTAGAGAAAAAATATTTTTGTTCTGCTAGATATGAGTCATTGGCCAGCAGACTACTTCTAGACTGGAAACCACCATATATTTTATACATGTCCATATGTGCAAAAAAGCTAGATTGTGATGCCATGGTTGACTATATCAAGAGAACAATAATCCAGATCATTTCATGGACTCAAAGTTGAGGTTGAAGGGTTATTCATATTTCCTCCACCAAAATGTTTGAAATAACTTAAGCAACAATGGACGAGCCAGAAGAGATTTCCAGACTAGATTTTGCCATGATGAAGCTTTTCTAGTATAGAACAGAGACTCAAGTAGCATTTTTATGATGGGAAAGCTCTCAGAAGCTTGGGAAAGCTCTGGAAATGAGCCACACATTTAAAAGATAACTATTTTATGTTAGTTCTAATAATACATTTTCTGCAAGTGTTTTCCCTATACAGGGTTATTGGGGAAAACTCGCTGGCAAATATACACCATAAAGAAATAATGTAGGTGGAATATTAACATGGAGCACACAACATAGAGTGTTTGCTCTGTCTCGATAATTGCCAGCACGAGTTTGGTGAAATTACTTTCATCCTTTGTGCTCTTTGGCAAATATTCAAAGTTTTGCACTGGAGCAATGTCATTTCAAGGTGTGAATGTTCTCCAGTGCAAAGTTAATTTGCCAAAACGTTGTCGTTTTCTCCTTTAAATAACTTGCTAATACAGTGGCAAACTTTCATTTGTGGAGATCACACTCCAAATTTTGTACTGTTTAGTAAACAAATAGGGTCCATTGTGCTGGATTCGGTCTCGGCTGAAGGAGAACCGATTTCTGATACATTGTTTCTGTAGTCTGGCAGTTTAATTTATAAATAACTTTAACATCAGTACAAATTTACTTTATATGAATTAGAAAGTGGCTTTGAAATACATTTTCTTTCATTATTATAAAATAAATAGATAATTAAGTGGGTGGGCTTTCCCTTTCATCATTCTCTTCAGCTCTGGTGCTGACTATTTATAGTACTCTGGTTTATGTTGTGTGCCCTGATTAGTGCAAAGTCAGCACTTCATTAAATTGCTCAATTTGCAGGTTTTTGGGTGTAAAACTCAGGAAGAAAAGCTCTGGCCGTTTCCTTGTATCCTTGTGTAAGCCCAGACCATATAATTAATGGAAAATGAGGGTAGAATTATGGCAACCCTTTACATATCTCAGAAAATCTTGATGTGATTAACGGGTTTAGATACTCTAGTAACTGAGCTGAAGCAGAGGTGGAATTGCCAGGGGGCTCTGATAATACTGCAGTTTAGCTGTGGCAAGGTCAACCCATGGTATCTACTAGTCCTCCAATAAGCTGAACATAACATTATGCTGATCACTGGGCTGAACTAGAGGACTCAAATGGAACCCTACATCTCTGTTGGAAAGGCAAATGGGCAGGAATAGAGAACGTTCTAGTTACAGCTTACAGAATTTGAATTGAAGTGGTAAATGGCAGCTTACAGAATCCTGGGTATCATATCTCTTCTCTAGCTTTAAAGGGCCCTACCCAAGCACACCAAATCAAATTTGAGTCCCAAATCAGTGTTAGTCCCAATCCAGCAAAACACAACAAGCCTCTCCAAAGTCCAAGATCCAAAAACATGTGTCACTTTTAAGGTGGTAATAGACAATTATGATCATTTGTTTTCAATACTAAGGCTCGAGTGAAGGATTCGAATGAAAACAAATTCGAATTTCGAAGTATTTTATTGGGTACTTCGACCATCGAATGGGTCAAATTTGATCGAATCTAATGATTCGAACGATTCAAAGTAAAAATCGTTCGACTATTCGACCATTCGATAGTCGAAGTACTGTCTCCTTCAAAAATACTTCTACTACATACCTTGCCAGTTTAAACCTACAGAGGTTCAATATTAGCCTATGGGGACCTTCCCCAGCACTTTTCTAAGTTTTTTGTGGTCGAATAAAAATCCTTCGATCGATCAGTTATAATCGCTTGAATCTAAGGATTTTATCGTCCGATCGAACGATTTTTATTCGATCGTTCGATCTATGTATTTGCGGTAAATCCTTCGAATTTGATATTCGAATTCAAAGGATTTTACTTCGACCCTTAGTAAATCTGCCCCAAAATGTTAGAGCTGAATTGTCAGATATACAGGTAGAGACAGTAGAATTCTACTTGTGTCTGATGATTCAGCACTAACAGTGCCTCATGTGCCTGTGCCATCAAAGGCTCACAATCAAAATTTTCCGGTCAGCCCCATAGATGAGCCGACTGATATCCAGATCATTTCATGGCCTGAAAGTTGAGGTTGAAGGGTTATTTAAGTTTCCTGCTGATATCAGTCGGCTTGTCTCCAACCATAGGTGCACCGAATATCATACAATATTATTGGTGCATTTATGGCCACCTTTAAGCTCAAAATGAGCATTTTTGGGCAGGCCTGGATTTATGGTGAGGTCACAAAGGTCCGGGCTTAGGGCAGCAAAATTCTAGGGGCGGACGCTTAGAACGTGAGGCCTCGGGCGCTGCAGCTGGAAATCCACAATATGCAACTCTAACCAGTTACTATATTTATACCTGTAGATTAGAGTAAGTCCATAAACAGAACTTGGTCTCTTTTCTTTTAGCATAAGTAACCAGGTATTATTTCAGTTCTATTAGCATTACCTGTAATTAGCACAAAGGCCAGTTAATCTGTGAATTGTTGGTATTCTCAATCATTCTGTATGTTTCAGCCAGCATATGGAAATAACTTTCCAATGTCTTAAATGGGGATATTGGTTAGAGGCGGCAGAAAGGACTGGATGTGAAAAGTCTTTTGTCTCTTCTAAAGAATGCACTGCACCTCCTTGGTATGTGTCTGAGCAGCAGTCCCAACTGCTGCCCTCCCAACTGCACAGTGAATTGTTTTGCTGAGCTGCTGAAAAAAGGAGGGGGGAAGAATTGGTATTAAAAAACTGAAAATAATGACTCCCCTAAGAGGTACTTACATGACAGCCATACAATTCATCACTGGCTTTTCTGAGTCACAGCAGTGGTGGGACTTGGCTTGTCCAAGGTGTATATCACAAAGGGATAGTGCAGTGACCAAACGTCCTCCCTATTGGTTTGTATGCAAAACAGTGACTCAAATGTAGGCCAAATTCATATTGAGCCAAGCTTATTAAAGTGTCCCACAGTTCCCAGCATCCTCTGTGGTTAACAGTTGGGTGTTTCTACATTGAAGCTGTATCCTACAGTTCAAATATTTAAATTTTTTACACAATCTGAAAAGAATCAGCAAGAGATGATTGAATAGGGCTTGTGATAAACATTCTTTTTGGAAACAGATGAGGCACAAAAAGATTTGTCTAGCGGAGTGCGGTGAACATTTTTTGACGATGCCCATTTTGTGGCCAAATCCCCTACCGTGTCCATTTTACAAAATTTGGCAGGTTATGAAAGTTTGAACACATTTATGTGGTTTTTAGGTGTTATTACTGTTTTGAATGAAGGGGAATTGCCCTTTAAAATGTGAATCTAAGTTCTCCCAAGAGACCTGCTATCTTAGATTATTACAAAAGTATCTAAGTATCTATTCTGGGCTCTCTGCCAAAAGCCAATTAAAGGGAATCTGTCATGATTTTTATGATGTCGTTTTTATTTCTAAATTACACTGTTTACACTACAAATAATTCAGTCTACAATATAAAATTTCATTCCTGAACCAGCAAGTGTATTTTTTTAGTTGTAATGTGTGTGTGTAGGTGCTATCTCAGGTAATTTTGCCTGGTCATATGCTTTCAGAAAGAGCCAGCACTTTAGGATTGAACTGCTTTCTGACAGACTATTGTTTCTCCTACTCAATGTCACAGTGGGCCCTGCATTTTACTATTGAGTGCTGTTCTTAAATCTACCAGGGAGCTGTACAAGTCACGTGACTGGGGGCAGCTGGGAAACTGACAATATGTCTAGCCCCATGTCAGATTTCAAAATTAAAAAAAAAATCTGTTTCCTCTTTTGACAAATGGATTTCAGTGCAGAATTCTGCTGGTGCAGCACTATTAACTGATGTGTTTTGAGAAAAAATGTTTTTTCCCCATGACAGTATCCCTTTAAGTTAGAAACTTTGTATATTTTTCTGGCTGTTCAGTGCAGGAGATCAAAGAGAAAGTCGGGAGATTTCAGTAACAAACCCGGCAGGGCTCACTTGGGCCATGTCCTCTCCACACCCCTACAGGGGACGCTGCTACCCGCCCTCCCCCGAGCGCTCATAAATTAAACCTACCGTCGGATACTGCAAGCCCAATATAGCAAGATTTGCCATATGCACCACTACTATGTTGGTTACCTTCAGTTTCTAACAAGGCATATATAATATTTGAAAGCACTGCCATCAGCAATTGCTTAGAATGCAATTTTCTTGACCTTTAGCTGCATTGTATTTTTAAAAGCAGAGGGATCCTATGAATTAAAAAAAAAAAAGTACTGTATAGCTGTGACTTTAAATGAACTCTCCCATTGGTATCTAGTGGAATTTTTATGTTATTGCCAGTATATATATATATATATATATATATATATATATATATATATATATATATATATATATATATATATATATATATAAAGAATTAAGAACATTCTCATGATTTCTACAGTCTAATCTGGGACTCGGATAATCCCATAGCAACAAAATATCTGCTCTATCCCTAGCAAGCTCTCCTGACCAAATGGATTAGTGCATTCAATACAAAGGATGTGCGAAGATTATTCACGGTCTTACAGACCTTCCTAGTAATGTAATGTTCAGGCTCCTGCACTCACGTACATTGGGACTGTTCGACTATGAAATGCTTTATTAGCATTCTGTACAGTTTCACTCTTGGAACTGTTGTATAAAGTATATATTTTAAGATTTGTCTTCTGTGTATTTCTATTAGCGCTTCTATTGCCCAGTAACCAGGAGGCTCTCTACCTGCGCTCTTGGGGTAACACTGGCAAAGCCTTGTTCTTGGGCCATAAACTAAGATTAGAATTAGATCAGAATTATAGCCACTCCCTCTGAACTCCAGGGTCCCCGGAAGGAGACAAACCTTTTCACTACAAGGGAGTGCATCACGCTTTCCTACAGTAATGTCGAACTGAGGTTTCTAGCCCAATGGAAACCTCACTACAAGAGCTTCCACCCCTGCCACTAAAAACCTTCCCCCAATACATATATTTTGCCTATCCCCTATGCAGTATACCTCTTGCTGGAACCCAACATCTACCCATGGATGAACTGCATTCTCCATCCTTCAGATCCTGGGTGGGCAGTGGGGTCCACTAGGTGCCCTGGGTGCCTAATCCGACCCTGTAAAGAAGTAAAAGTTGGACTTGCTGGTTTTATATAGAAGTGAGGGATTAGTAACACTGAAATGTGCCGAAAAAGAAACTTGGAGTACTAGTGAATTATTCGTTATTGCAATCTGTACATTAACAAGGGCACCTTTGATCAAGGGCAAATGCCCCCCTTTTTCCTTTCAGGAAACCAGCCCAAATTTAGGGAAAAGATGAAATTTGGGGTGACGATATATTACCTGTCCTAGATATTATTGACACTCCTGTAAGATGTCCAGTTCAGCAATGTTTTTGTGTACAGGGAGTCCTCGAGTTACACACACCGGCTTACATACATCTCATACTTACATACAGAGGCTATTACAGTGATATACTGTAGTTTGCTTGTCCTTTATTAGCATTTATCTTTAATAAACCACCTGCCCCAATCCCCTCTGGCATGTGTTGTCTACTGCAGAGCTCAGAAATGTAAAAGTACATATGCACAGAAAGGAAAAAATAAATACTATGTTAAGACAAACATCTGTCTTGTTGCATTTAAAAAGTAAATGTATATGTTTCAACTTACACGTTCACTTTTGCAATCATTATAGGTATGATGTAGAGAGTCCAATTGCTTTTAATTTTTTATTATTTAAGGTTCTTGAGTTACTTAGCTTTTTATTCAGCAGCTCTTCAATTTGCATTTTAAACAATCTGGTAGCTAGGGTCCAGGTTAAAAAGTAGCAATAACAATACATTTTTAGCCTTACAGAGCATTTGTTTTTTTTAGATGGGGTCATCAACGCCCATTTGAAAGCTGCAAAGAGAAAAAGGCAACTAACTATAAAAAAAAAAAATAATGAAAACCAATTGAAAAGTTGAATAGAATAGGCCATTCTATAACACGTGGTTATTATTAGATAAGAGCACCAAAGCTTGAATCTCAAACAATGTCTCAACCCCCCTCCTCCAAAAAATACTGCTTTAGGGGTTAAATAATAACACTGTGAAGTTTGTTCTCATAGCAACCAATCAGACGCCTTTTCCAGCTAAAGCTAACATTGAATTGGTTGCTATGGGTTACTGGACCGGGTGAAACTTTGCCTACGTTTTCACGTAGCCCCTTTATATGTTATTGTCATTCCATACAGTGCTCATAACGAATAAGAAGAAGCCGATCCCTGCAACTTTAAATCTGATGCAAGAAACCACATGGTGTAACTTTAAATGAGCTCGGAGAGACTGCTGGAACCGATCCTGGATGCTGTAATACCCATTCCTCTTGCTGAGAGAGAGAGAGAGAAAGAGAGAGAGAGAGAGAGAGAGAAGAAGCTGCCAGATGTAA
The DNA here is from genome assembly GCA_038501925.1 of Xenopus petersii. NCBI lineage: Eukaryota > Metazoa > Chordata > Amphibia > Anura > Pipidae > Xenopus > Xenopus petersii. The sequence goes on along the minus strand of CM076687.1, from coordinate 76,764,994 downwards.
TACAAAAGAGGGAACATGCAGCCTTGTGCATGCAGCTCTCATTCATAAATCAGACTGGGAATCCAGGGCTTTTAATGTCTCTTCTGCTCAGAGACATACAGACCGGATGCTCTTATACCAAGCCATGGAGCCAGAAAATGTTTTCCAGCTAGAGAACTTCAATGGTAAGAGATGAAACCCAACGATACACTTTTTAGCTCTTCTGCATTAGTCTCTGTTAGACTGCTTCTTTCCAGGGTAGTTTCTAGTCTGTGTATCAGGCTATAGGCACTTGTGCCTTATAACCTACAGGCAACACAATATGTGGGGCTTAAATAAAAGTTTTCTGTGCAATGTATGAGCAATGGAGAGAGGGGGAGAGGGTCCTGATACTGGTAGGGGTTTGGTGATGTTGTGTATGAAACTACAGCAAGAAGCAGGACTATGAAACGAAACAGGATGGTATTAAAATGGAAGGCATGTCTGCACACTTGCTGATGAGAGATGAATTTCCATGGTCAGATGTAGGTAATGTCTTTATGGCCATCTGTGCATTGATTATACAGGTATGGGATCTGTCATCCGGAAACCCATTATCTAGAAAGCTCCGAATTACGGAAAGGCAGTCTCCCATAGACTCCATTATAATCAAATAATAATTTTTTATAACGATTCCCCTTTTCTTTTAATAAAACAGTAGCTTGTACTTGATCCAAACTAAGATATAATTAATCCTTATTGGAAGCGAAATCAGCCTATTGGGTTTATTTAATGATTACATGATTTTCTAGTAGACTGTTAAGGTATGAAGATCCAAATGATCCGTTATCCAGAAAACCCCAGGTCCTGAGCATTCTGGATAACAGGACCCATAACTGTATTATTTTTACATTTGTACAAATGTGTCCTCCTGCCTTGCATGCCATCCTCTCGCTGATAATTGGTGTGAAATGAGTGGGGCAGAGGAGAGCGTCAGTATTAGGCATAGACTTGGGGGCCATGGTCTGTTTGCTGGAGATAAATGGACGCTGGAGCGCTGTTAGCCCCTAAGGGACCAGCTGAATGTTCAAGTACCAGCCCTAGAGGAATCGATTTGCCAGAGCTTTTACAGTTGGATTAATGCTTGGCAGATACACTCCAACCTGGGCACGGTAATAGTGTAGAAAGAAAGTATTAATGTATGGCTGATACATTGTAACCCCTGTGTTTTCACATTGTCATAATTACTGGCAGACTTTCTAAATGCCAATTACTGTACAATGTCAACTGCCCGATGCTCACTGTCACTCCTATTGTAATAATGTGGGAATGAATTCTATGTGACAGGGACACTGTAGCCTGCAGATACCACTCCTATTGTAATAATGAGGAAAGCAGTGCAATATGGCAGATACATTGTAACCTGTTCTTCCGGGGCCTGGGGTTTAGCATTGTCATACTGGATTTACAGTCAGCCTCAGTATTTCTGTCTGTCTCCCTCTTTAGGGTTTCACTATTATTATTTGTATCCTTTATTTATATAGCTCTGACATATTCCGCAGTTCTGAACTGGGATTATACATTATTTATATAGCTGCCCCACCGGAGCTTACAATCTAAGGTCTTTATCCCATTCACACACACTAGGAGCAGTTTCATCCGGAGCGAATGAATCTGTCTGTATGATCATCGGCATGTGGGAGGGGGCAAGTACCCAGAGGAAACCTATGTAGAACATCCAAATGGTAGAACATCCAAATGGTTCATGTCAAACTCAGGGCCAAGTTCCGCAAGGTAGGAATGCTACCAACAGTGCCACTTTTCATTGCAGACACAATTGTGGTGAAAACAACTCAGAATGAGAGTGCCATTACCCTTGGATTATTGGAAAACATTGCACTATGGGTAAAACATCATGGTAATATGTGTCCAGAATTGTACTTTGCATACTGCACTAGGGTTCATAAATTACCCCCTCTATCTAGAGCAGGGATCCAAAACCTTTTTGACCCATGAGCCACATTCAAATGTAAATGCAACTTTGAAGTAATGGGGAGGGAGGCACAATTCAAAGGTCCGCGTTCTACTGGGGAGGCTGAGACCAGAGAGTGGTGGAGTGAACAACAAAGGGGAACTTGAACAGTTAGTAGGTAGGGGAGTCAGTCAGTGCTCAGGGCCAATTAGTATTGTTTACTGCCATGGGCACCCATACTACTTGACTTGGCTGCTTCCGAAACAGCACCAAATAACTCAGGAACAATTGCCCCTATTTCTCCTATTGTGCTCCAAATCTGCCCAGCAGAGTTGATGGCTGCCATGATTGGTCATATAATGTCCAGTCTGAGGCTCCATGATGAGTGTTGGAGTGGGGCAACTGGAGCCCATTGTAAAACTTCTGCTGCACTTACCCACCCAATCACTCCAGCTGCCACCAATTAACTGATGATGGTCCCCTCCCTACTCTACAATACACCACTTACCTGCTGACATGCCTGGGACAGTGGAGCCTACTAGGACCGGGCCAACTGGACCCTGCCCATGACACTGGATCTTGCTTTTTGTGGGCATGCTCCTTACTTGGTGACCACTGCCATGGAGACTTGGAAAGCGTTTTACACAGACCAATATGGTGGCTACCAACCCAGCTGTGCAGCTCTGCATTTGAAGCACAGATAGGGGTGACTTCAGGAACTGGGGCACGTTTCCAACGTTTGATTAATGCAGGCGCAGAGAGGGAACTGTGCAGGGGGCTTTTGGTGATTTAGAAAAAAAAAGATTTTTTTTTAAAAATGAGAGAGAGTAAAAGCAAAAGGTGGGAGCGGGGAGAAGAGAAAAATGAAGATACAAAGAAAAAGAAAGGAGAATAAGAGTGGTTACAAGTCATGTTTACAGTTCCACCCATTACCCCCAGTCCATTACGGAGTAGCTAAAGCTCTCTTCTCTAGGACAACACAGAGCCTTGTCTTTATCACTTTAATTCTGATATCAAAAACATTGGAAAGGTGAGTGCAGAGAGGCCGACTGGCGTGTGCAGTTAAATTGCCATGTTCTCAGAGGGACTGACACTTCAAACACCAATGTGTCACCTCCTCCGAAATACAAACCACTTCAGCTTATAGAATTGTTGGTATTGGCACCAGTGTGAATCAGCAATAAGGATAAGGGTTTTGTTTTTTTGTCTCCCCAATCATGTCTACCATTTATATTCCAGCAGACACGCTAAACAAATTCCTGCTGGTGTGATTTGTCAACTTCAGATGTATTCCTCAGCATCATTTTGCTCCTCAAAGCCTTCAGCAGCTTGTCAGCAACTCAGCCCGTGCTTGCTTTGATTAACTCCTAGTGGGACGTCTCTGGCTCTTTCCTTATTGTATCATTTGCAGAAAATAATATAGAGTGCAGATGGCGAGGGACGGGTTGGCTTGACTTATTCATTTGTATTTCTCATGTACAGCATATTGAAGTATAAGCTGTCGATACAGTGTTCCTTCAATTCTATATGTACTTGCACAGCACACTAAGTATTGTTGTGTATATACTGGCAAAGATTCTTTACAGGCGGCAGAAAAGAGCTTGTGTGGGAATAGAAACGAAACATTTTCTTCTGGATATTTTTATTCCCCTTTAAGATAAAAAATGCATTCTGTTCTATGATGAACTGCATCCTGAAGAACACTACTGCCTGCTTCCATTAATGAAGTGTATCTACTTTTCACTTGTTATAGTCAATGATTCTTTTAAGCTTAGTATTTCTGCAGAAGTGATTGAACTTGCTCTCTCTAATCGTCCAATGACTGTTGATTTGCAAGCTTCCCAGGGAGACCAGTGGTTCCTAAAATGTGAGATTGAAGTAGTGGCTGGCAGAGGAGTCCAGCCTAAAGAACATTTTGGGTGAGATTGTTGGCGTAACTCCCCCATGCTGGCCTCCCAACCAAAGAATTTGTGGATGGCCCACCTCTCTCCTTTCCCACCAGCTTTAGCTACCCACTTTTAGGTAGGAGAGTGGCTGGGGTGCGGGGGACACAATTGGGATGGCAGCTTGCTACTTTAGTATCTACAGCTATTGAAGAAGCAGACCTCGCAAGGACTGCATTGGCTACACCATTGGGTTAGATATGGGAAAATACTGATTTTATGGTTCTGAAAGCCCATTTTGATGGTCAGATAGATCACTGTCCTAAATTCTTGGAACTATGGCTGAACAGCTGATAAATATTTTCATATAACTAATCTGTAGATTTGTTATGACCTAAGGGTCTACGAAATTCAAGATCTTACAGATCACCATACTGGAAGTATTACTCGCTACTTGATTTGCCTGAAATGGAAGTAGGGAAGAAGAGGTTCTTGGAACTGAGAAGTGGAAAGGGTTGCCCTTTCCTGAAGAACTTCATACCCCATAGATGGAATACAGAGCCCATGACAGTAGGAATCAATTCTTCTATAACCTAATCTTTACTGGACCCAATTTAGAGCTGTTATATCTTCAGCAGATTATATTACAAGTATGGGACCTGTTATCCAGAATAAGGGATCTTTCCATAATTTGGATCTTTCTACCTTAAATCTACTAGAAAATCAAAGAAACATTAAAGAAACCCAATAGGCTGGTTCTGCTTCCAATAAGGATTATTTATATTTCAGTTGGGATCAAGTGCAATGTTTATTTAATGTTTACATGATTTTGTAGTATGAAGATCCAAATTATGGAAAGATCTGTTATCCAGAAAACCCCAGGTCCCGAGCATTCTGGATAACAGGTCCCATACCTGTATACATGTAAGCAAGATGGAACTAATAGAAGAATATAAGGTGACTTCATAAAGTATATCAAGACCCGATATGTATTATACAACTGTCCTTTCTAAAAAGGAGACACTCTTTGCCTTTCTCCTAACGGCTGGAATGATGGATGGAATTTTCTGTTGAATATGAAAGGTTGTCAATCCGCCGACGGCGCCATGCTTGATATATATCATTTTTCGCTATTCATTTTAGATCAAGGACAGCAACATTGGGCATTTCCCTAAATATATAATTTATCCGTTCTCAGTGGGAGATCTAAGCGCACAATTTAACGGCCATTGGTTTGCAATTGCTACGGCGGGTGCCAAGAGATGAGCCAAGCTATTTTTCAGGCTTTGAAAGCTATCAGGTTTGTGGCTTATAGATATCAGAAGAGATGACTTCACCCAAAAGTGAGGGAAAGCTTCAAGCCCTGCAAGATGACTTTAAACAACAAGCCATGGGACAACAAAATGTATTATAATGGTGACCACCATGACTGACTGGGATGGGCAAGCTGCAGATAGGAAATGCAGAGGACCACTGTATAGCTTCCAGGCCCAGAAGTTATTGTGTTGAGCCCAAAAATACTAAACTGGGTGGTAGTGCTGTCATCAAGGCGCAAACCACAGAGCAATCTGATTGACTGTTGACTGGAGATGCTGGCACCTAATAAGAAGGACCCTTGAATTTTGTCCTCTACAAAGATTAAGCCTCAGAGAACCCTTTAAAGTGTCACAGCTGCCCTATAAGCATCCATATGAACTCAGGGTGGAAGGTGCTCCTGCCAATGAAGTGATTTAGGTTCAATTCCAGCAAGGGCATAATTAGTATGAGTTTTACATGTTCTCCTTGTGGGTTTCCTCCCACCCTCCAAAAATAGACAATAGGCAATAAAATGTCTACTTATAAAATTGAGCAATGTGTTTTTGAGCAAACTCAATGTAGGAACTTAACATTGTGAGCTCCACTGGGGCAGGGACCAATGTATACTCGACACTATCCAGTGTCGGACTGGCCCAACGGGACACCGGGAAAAAACCCGGTGGGCCCGACCCTCATGGGCCAGACCCCAGGCCAGACCCCCTTGCCCCGATTCACGTTTTTTTTTTTTTGCCGACGTACATCGCCGTGTGCGCATGCGGGCCAGGTGTGCGCCGAGCGGTGCCTTCATGCATGGCACGTCACAGGAGGGGGACGGAGGGGGGCCCTGGTCAGCCCCTGTTGACATGCAGGTTTGAGCTGACCTAAATGCATTAGCTAGGAATTCTATTATATTCTGCCTGGTTGACTATTCAGCTTTTGCTCCATGTTTCATTGCATTTTTTAGATGCCAGATGCTGGATTTTCTTGTGCTTTGCACAAATTGGGAACTTGCCACTGACAAGTATAGCTTCCACCTGAGTAGAGGCAGGGTCGGACTGGATAGGCTGCCCCGTAAAGTGTAAAGTGTGCGGGGGAGGGGCGTGTTTGGGTCCAGAGTTTGGAAACCGAGACGGGGCCCTTAGTGACTGCCAGGGGGGCGCTTGGTGTTGCAGCCCCGGTGGGCCCCCAATGTTCCAGTCCGATCCTGTATCTATCTATCTATCATTATCTATAGTGTTGTCTATCTATCTATCTATCTATTGTGTCATATATCTATCTATCTATCTATCTATCTATCTATCTATCTATCTGTCTATCCATCTACTGTATCTATCTATCGTTATATATAGCATAATCTATCTATTCATCAATCATATATCTATCCTCTATCTCACCTATCCATCTATCATCTATCTCATTTATCTATCTATCATCTATCTATCATCTATCTATCTATCTATCTATCTACAGTATCTATCTACAGTATCTATCTACAGTATCTATCTATCTATCTATCTATCTATCTATCTATCTATCTATCTATCTATCATCTATCTATCTATCTATCTATCTATCTATCTATCTATCGTGTCATCTATCTATCTATCTATCTATCTATCTATCTATCTATCTATCTATCTATCTATCTATCTGTCTATCCATCTACTGTATCTATCTATCAGTATATACTGTATAACATAATCTATCTATTCATCAATCATATATCTATCCTCCATCTCACCTATCCATCTATCATCTATCTCATTTATCTATCTATCTATCTATCTATCTATCTATCTATCTATCTATCTATCTATCTATCTATCTATCTATCTATCTATTTATCTATCTATCGATCTATCTATCTATCGATCTATCTATCTATCTATCTATCTATCTATCTACAGTATCTATCTATCTATCTATCTACAGTATCTATCTATCTATCTATCTATCTATCTATCTATCTATCTATCTATCTATCTATCTATCTATCTATCTATCTATCTATCTATCTATCTATCTATCTACAGTATCTATCTACAGTATCTATCTACAGTATCTATCTATCTATCTACCTATCTATCTATCTATCTATCTATCTATCTATCTATCTATCTATCTATCTATCTATCTATCTATCTATCTATATCTATCTATCATTATATACTGTATAGCATAATCTATCTATTCATCAATCATATATCTATCCTCTATCTCACCTATCCATCTATCACATCTATCTATCTATCTATCTATCTATCTATCTATCTATCTATCTATCTATCTATCTATCTATCTATCTATCTATCTATCTATCTATCTATCTATCTATCTAATGTATGGCAGCTACAGGAGAGATATATACACAGCGTGCCACCCTAGGTAGTATAAAAAATGAATCTGCATGTTCTATAATGCCCTGACTCATGGAATGAAAAATCAGATTTGCCACCCATGGTGCATGATCCTTTAGGGCGCTGGTGCACACTTCTGTGTGGCATCACTGGTGGGTCATATACTTGCCAATTCAACCTCTATTATGAAAATCTTCCCATGCATCACTTATCATATACCTTTGCCAGATATGGAACTGAATGCCAAATATGTATGGAAATAGCAGCAGTTTCTGCAACTGCATAGATTTGGAGGTAGCGTAATAGACCCAAGGATGGTGGGAATATTAAGGAATATTAAGGGCAGATGGTCTTCTCACTAAGTCTCCCTGCTTTGGGGTGTTCTTAGACTTGTGGCCGTCACCTTCAATACCTAGCTAGCCCGGAGAATATGGATTAACGTGATTTTCGCCAGCTCAACTTCTATTCAGTGCGAGGGTTACGGATGACCTGCTATCTGGGCCAGTACACTTGCTTTCTTCCCTTGCGAACATGCTTCTGGTGCTTTCTGTTTGGAGCGCATTAGCCATATAGCCTGGGACCCCTAACCGAAATGGTAACATTGAAGATCTTTTTATCCTGATTATACTGAGTGCTATTGCAAATGGAGTATCATTTTATAGGATAATGCTGAATAGCTGACCAAGTTCTTTTTATACACAACCATTAATTAGACTTTGTACTGTGCACCTTCTCCCCTGTGACTGAAGAACTATTCCCCTGTGCCCTCTCCCTTCTATTCATTCCAAACTTTTCCACAATACAAGCTCCTCATTAATCAAATCCCTAACCCATCTCTTATGTCTTCCCCACTCAACTGGAGTTTTCTCCATATGCACATCATCCCTTTTCTAGGGAAAACCTTCTCTTATTTGGTGTAGTCTTATCAGTCTCTGCCCCATCTCTTTGCTTCCCTTTACCTCTAAACTACTTGAATGCTTATTATACAACCGTCTGACCTGCTTTCTCTTTATTCACGGCTTACCTGACCTACATTCTGGTTTGTGGCAACAACATTGCACAGAAAATTCTCTAAGATGACTCTCCAATGACCTGTTGTCTGCAAAAGTTCCTGCTATTACTTTTTGATCTCTTTGCAGCATTTGACACCATTCATCACCCAGTCTTTTTCCATTCCCTCCATTCTCTTGATCTGTGATACTGCCCTGTCCTGTTTTCTTCGTACTTTTCAAATCACTGTTTCATTATCTCAATGGATTATTATCTCTCTCTCTCTCGGCTCCACAAGGTTTTCTCTTAGGCTCCCTTGGTCAACTAATGAATTTATGTGCTTTCAAACACCACCTCTGTGCTAACAACACTCAAAATTATCTTTCTCAGTTGCAACTCAGATCTTTTAACTCTTCTTCTGCCCATATTACCCTCTTTAAAGCTGGCCACAGACACAAAGATCCGATCATACGAATCAATGTACGATCGGACTTTCCTATCTCCCGACCTACCACTAATCATTCAGATCAAAGTCTTACCATTCTGACCAAATAAAGTAGTTAAAGAACAGATCAGCCGATGTTCTGCCCCTGACAGCAATCGTACGATAGACAAAGCTAGTGACATTCTCCCACTGAAAATCATACGATCGGCAATACATACAGAGATATTACCCGCAGCTGACAGAAATTTCCTAACCTGTCCGATTGACCAACCGACCGATCTCCGCCGGACGAAAAATGTCGGGACTCTCCACACACGTTCTGAAGATCGTACCGATCCTCGATTGGAACGATGAGATCTTTGCGTCTTTGGCGAGCTTAACGCTGATAACTTTCAATAAATGTAATTTTAAAACTACTATCACCCCCTCTTCAGAGGCCCAGTGCCTTGGGGCTGTCTTTGAATTTGGCTATTGATTGGATATGAGGAGGGAAGAAGTTCCCTCCTCATATCCAATCAATAGCTAAATCATGTTGCTTTCAACTATGGAATATGTTTATAATCACACAAAAGGCAATCACAATTCACTTTCTCATAATGTTACCTATTGACAGCTCTCTATTGATTGGCCTTCCCTTCCAGAGACCTCTCCATTCCATAGTACGTGCAAGCTCATCCTCTGCCATGCCTCTCTATCAGTCCCTACATTGGCTTCTGCTTCCTTTCAGAATTAAATACAAATACTGACCCCACACTAAATCTTCTAACTTTTCTCCAAGTAGTTGCCAAACTGCTCATTACACTCTTCTAAAGGTGGCTATACACAGATGGTGATGTCGCCAAATGAGCATATCTCTCTCTCCGATATGCCCACCTAGAGTGGAGCGATATCGGTCTGAACCAATCATGGGCCCCAGGGCACAATGATTGGATCATAATGAAAGGAATACGGGCGGGCAGATTGTGAGACTGCATCAATGAACAGATGCAGTCCGTGATCCGACAGGACTTTTAGCCCTGCATGATCGGCATCTGGCCGACTTTCAGACAGATATCGTTCGGGGAAGCCTGTCTGAGGGCCGCATAAACGGCCAATTACCTGCTGACTCAGTCTGTCGTCAGCTTTTATTGGCCTGTGTATGGCCAACTTTAGAGTCTATTCCTCAGCTCCTCATTCATTACCAATTAACATAAGACTTCTCTAGATCTGCATCCCTTCTCTGGAATCCCCTTTCACATTCTCCAAATTTCTCTGTCTTTAAACAATCTACTTAAGCCCATTTCTCTAGAGAAGCTTACTCTTATCTTGCCTAAAACTACTTCATTGACTTCAGTGCACACTAAACGCCACTGCCACCTGATATTGCCTATACCTGCACCTCGTGCCTAGTACTCCTTTCTGCTTCAAGATTTTAAGACTGCCCTTTAATATGCCAGTGCTACAGATGAACTTGGTTGTAACTGCGTCACAGGATAACAGAGGGATTGGGATTACTCAGATGTAACCCTATTGAACCTTAGCAATTGCTACTTGCCCCAGGGCTGACTTGTCTCCAAGTACCTCTTTTAATCCTGCTTCACCTCTTTATAAACCACTAACTTGCTGTTGATGTTTAGACATATGAGTGGGCAGACTGAGGAGCCTAGGGCCCACCAGAGAACCTAACTTGAAAGGTACACCATATACACAACATTTTGGAAACAGAAAGAGGGACAAAAAGATTTGCCGTGCGGAGCCATGCTTGACTATGCCAATTTTTGTGGCCAGACCACCTAATTACCATGGTCATTTTACAAAATTTGGCAGGTTATGAAGGTTTGAACACATTTCTGTGTTTTTTATGTGTTATTACAGTTTTGCAAATGAAGGTGAATTGCCCTTTGCGCTGTGAGTCTCCCAAGCTCTCCAAAGAAACTTTCTTATCTTAAACTGTTACAGAAGTATCTAAGTATCTATTCTGGTCTCTCTGCCAAAAGCCAATTAAGTTATAAACATTGTATCTTTTTCTGGCTGTTCGGTGGAGGAGATCAAAGAGAAAGCCAGGAATTTTATTAACAAACCCGGGACTGTGGGCTGAGCTGTCAAAATCGGGACTGGCCCGGGAGGTATGATATATTGACTTAATCAGACATGTGCGCAGTGTGCATAGTTAGGGGGACTGGTGTGTCAGGACAAATGGACTGGTAGTCTGCGCTGGTTCTGTGCACTAATGTAAGAATTGAACTATGTGGGTGTACATTGGGGCCCATGGGATTTTCCCAGTACTCCACTGGGTCAGTCTGACCCTGCCAAAGACACCACTGTTCTCCCATCATATAAAGGAGCTGCTAGACATGTAAGAAGAAGCATAATGTAGAAGAAATGTTCATGTTCCCAGGGACTTTATACATTACCTGCCTGAAACTGTGATTTGAAATTCAGATTTTTTTAATGCTAATCCCCTCGGAGGAATAAAGCAACAGCACCAATGAGTCTTGCATTATTATTTTCAATAAAACAGAATCTCAGTGTGTGTTTGTGTGGGGGGTATATGAGATCCCACAAATGCAGAATGACACATCATCCACACTGCAAAGTAAGGGCCCTTTGATCCAGCCCAAAATCTCATCTCCCTTGGCCCGGCCCTGTTCAAACTTGTGCGGATTTTAATTAATTTCAAAGTCACCTTCCCCCTCCCCTTTATAATAAAACTACCAAATTGATTATTCCTTTTCATTGAAAATATAAGCAAGACTTGGCTCTCTGTTTATCCCGTGCCGGGGGAGTGGAAGCTCCTCTCTGGTTTTAAACATTGACTGGTGAAGATGGAATTATGTATGTTATGGGCATTGCAGAGAGGGGCATCACAAGGCGAGGTGTAGAGTGCTGGAGGCACAACGTAACGCGCTACAAGATAAATGACTGGGGATGGTTTAATAATGAATCTAGGTCACTGCTGAATGCAAAAGGAGAATGCAGAAAGGTGATTCTTCTCTCTCTTGTTCCCTGTTATGGCCTGGAGACATCCAACATAATAACCCGTGCGCCTCCTTACAGGTACAGAAGCAATTTCTCACTGCTCTGCGAGGCTGCGTCTTGCAAGAAAATCAATTGCCCACAAGCAGAACAGGCACCTTCAATTAACTATAAATATAGATGTTAAATGTGGCAGGCATTAACAAGGCTGAGATGGTTGCTACGTTTCCATAATTCTATTAGGATGAAAGAAAAGACCCTAGAGCAAGATCTTTATAGGGCTCTTGCTCCACCCAAAACTATTGGGAAGTTGCTCGTGTTTCAAGAATGTTTCATGGAAGTTTTTTTTTTTTTTATAAATTGTGCATCAATCAGGACCCTAACTGGGCCCAGGGCCAGGACTAGATAGGGTGGGAATGTGCCTACGGCACATTTAAGGGGAAGTAGTTTTGAGAAAATAAGCGATAGACATTGGAAATAAGGAAGTGAGCAGGTAAGTGAATGACGGGGGGTTTAGTGGCGCCCTCAGTGTCGACTGGGAGGTTTGTGTTGGTATTACTTGGCCCGGATCTTTTGGCCATATATCAGCTGGCCCCCCCCCCAACAAATTCTGGGTTTGTTGTCTTACAACCCTAACAGTGGAAAGCCAACACACATAAGGGCAGTTTATAATACCAGTGTCGACCTTCCGAATAGATACAGATATATTTCTCAACTTGTTTAGACTAAAGACCACTTGTAGAGCAAATCCAGTTCTGCATGTATCCTCTAGGGTCGGCATTATTATTTCAAACAGTTCTGAATACCTTATGCAGTATTTTGTGCTCCCAAGTTCTCATTTTTCTTCATGAGCATCAACCTCTCTACACAGTACTCAACCACAAATTTAATGACAACTACTTTTAGATGTTA